>WEIS01078086.1:0-22677 GCA_013389965.1 Todus mexicanus | reverse complement strand
GTGGTCATGACGGGTAGGCAAAAATGTTAATTTTTCTGGTTATTGGATTCCTTCCTATTTGCTGCATATGGCTCTCAGGACAAAGGGACAGAAATAAAAGGAAAGAAAAGCATTCATCCACAGATATCAAAACCCTTTCCATTTCTTCAGAAAAGAGTGATCTCTATCAATACTGAAATATTCATCAGTGATTACTTCATGGGTATTTTGCATTTCAAAAATTCATAAAGCAATGGTTCAATTATCTAATATTATACTGTTGCTGAACTGATTAAATTATTGAACAAAACAGTGCTGCTGAGGACAGGCAGAGATTAAGAAAAAAAAGGAATCTATTAAAAGTTGCTGGCTAGGAAACTGTCATTAGTCATTACCAATGGGAAATTCACAATAAAGATTAGTAAAATAGAGGGGATGTCATGCACAGTATTTATAACATTGGGCCATCTGCCACAGTAAAGCAACACTGTGAATGGACAAAAATGCACAATTAACCCAATTAAAACAATAAGTCTTTGGCTGTGGCACTAAAGTAAAAATATGTCTTTTATATAACTCGTACAGGTGTTCTTAGGGCTATTAGAAAGCAATTGCCACTAAGAACACATATTCTTACTTAACATATGTGACTAGAAAGTAATAAAGCTTTCAGTTTTGATGCCAGGAGCAACATTGTTAACTATCTCTGTAAATACTGTTTCAACTGGATACAGAATAAGTGCATGACAGCAAGGGATCCCACACCATGAAAAGTTTTGCTTTCAAAAAGAAGAGTAATTCTTAGTTAACATCTGCCTTATTGCATGCTTTTGCTCTTCTAGAAGACAATCAGAAACCGATTCTACTTTTTTTCTGAATATTTCTGTAGTATCTGACCACATCTTCTTAAAGCCAATGTGTAAGTTACTAAAAAGACTTTCCCTTCGTAGCAGCATGCTCTGCTTTTCTCGCCATGTCAAAGCCATATGGAGAGAGAGAAAGTATCAACATTTTAAGTGATAGTGGGATCCATCACAAAAAACCAGAGAGGGCCATGCTGCCATGCATGAAACTTAACTTATGCCTCTTAAATCAAATGGGAAAATTCTCCTTTTCCACAGGCATCAGTATTCTATCTACCAGTGACATAGTGTCATCTTCTATTAGTTGAGAGGGCTTAAGTCCTGGCCACATAGAGATAGGAGTGCCATGGTGAGGGACATGAGAGCATAGGACCTCCCATAGTTTGTGTAAAAAAAGCAGGTATATGGATGGCAGGGGGAACGAGGGCTGGAAAACCTGCAGAGACTGGCTATTCAGATATACACAACAGGCCCCATACACTAAAAAATGTAAGCAACTCTTGCCAGTGTCCTGAACATTTAGAACAAGACTCCTGCAACCTAACTCAAGGCATCAGTGTGACATCTGAGCCATGAAAAAGCTTGGAACCATGAGGAGGGTTAAACACATGACTATAATGACATTAGTCATCGGTTTAGGCATGTTGGCATGAGCAACCTGATGAATTTGGGAGTAGGATTCCAACATCTGCATCTAGAATATTGTTAAATCTTAGTAAATAAAAATATCAAGAAAATATTTATGACAATTTTCCAATTTTTTTCAGCAGATGGCTAAAACTTGGTGGCAAGAAAGAATAAAGTCATTTAGGAGGAACTTTTTGATGACCAGAGAGGTAAAATAACAGATTTCTTTTGTTGTTCTTTCAGTACTGCTGTTTGAACTTGTCTAATAAAGTCCACATTTTGATGTCACAATAAAACAATTCCTTTAACCATCTGATAGTTTATCAAAACAAGGAAGGAAATATGTTTTAATAGAGACATTAAAACAAACAAAAAAATCAATATAAGAATCTGTATCAGTCTCCAAAGACTGCTTTTATGCAACCAATAAACACTTCCACCTCTGGAGATGTTTTACAACTGTACACAGTCGTTATCAAAAACAACAGAAAAAATAGTACAGAAAATGAAAGATTTAGCGAAGTATGGGAAAACAAGTTGAATCTTGCTCAACTTACACAACATTTTCACCTGCTTCATACTGCACAGAAGAAAAGATAGCCATCAGAGACAAAACTGTATCCCTACTAATAATGAATGTTTAGGCATAAAGGCATTCAGCACAGAAATTCAGGCGGGGTTACAACTTCTTTGGTACATGTTTCTTTCAGATCTACCAGCTGAAGGGGCATGGAGGAAGTAGTTGCTTTAACACCTAAATGGTTGTGATAAAATAAAATTATACTGTTTTCCACGCCTACTCAAGGAGCAAGGTCACCTGGCTCTTCCATGTTTAAGAGGTGAATAGAGTACTTGGGGAAAAAAAAAAATTAAAGAGCCAGAATACATAGGTGGTGATTTTCCACAGGTGAGTGAAGAAGCCTATCCTGGCAAAACCCTACCTTTTTAATTTCTAATGAATACAGAAGGTATTTATTTTTAAAAAATCATTTTATTGTTAAAAAATTGTTGACAGAAGAACAATAGAATCAATATGGAGGGATGCTATTTTACACAGCGTATTTTATGTTTACGCATATTTTGTAAGCACAGGGGATTGCTCATTCTGTGAATAGACATCATGAGAGAGGGAGTGCACTGAATAACGCTGTAATTTTATAACTGCAGAATTAAAGGAGTAGAGCTAAAAGGTCACATGGAATATTTACTAAACCTGGAAATAGAATCCTTTTCTTCTAACTCTGTTATGTTTTTGCTTCTTGATTTGAAATCCCTTATTATTAGAGGAGAATGCAGTGTTGTCTCTTACTAATACCTTCGTGCTGTGATTTGTAGCTATTCCATACGAGAACAACAAAAAAAAGAAAACTAAGCTTCAGTATGCCATTAACTGCAGCATTTTCTGCATGTGTAATCTATGCTCACTGACTACCTCGCCTTACCACATTAATGTTCTCTTAGTTTTCTCGTGCCTGCTGTGAAGCTGCTGAGAAAGAAAATCTAAAATGTAAACCCCCCCCCCAAACAACAAAACTAAACATTATAAAAGTTTGATTTTGTAATTTTTTCTTCTGAATCAGAAATTCTTCAGGCAAGTAAAAGTGTATGGGTTGTTATGAAAAGCTTAAAACGCTACCCATATTGCCACCCTCAAAATGCCTCCGATGTCAGGCAGAACAGGCTCCTTTCCCGTACTTCGCAGGCGCCACTAGATGGGGATGGTGCACCTCGGGCACATCTGGAACATCAGGCAGCGCAGGCTGCTGCCTCCCGCGGCGCGGCCACAAGGATTGATTTTCCTATTACCCAGCAAAACTAAGCAGCCTTCTGGCAGGTGCTGCTGTCTAAGTGAACTCTGTTTGTTGTGCTCAAACACTGAACGGGAGCCCTCCTGGGAGACGGTTTTGTGAGTGTTATGTCCGTAAAGAAACGACCTCTCACTTAGGCTACAGAAATGCTATCAATCCTGTTTTCGTCCTCACTTGCTTTCACTGGTAAAATCACGAAGCCGAATGTTCCTGTGAGGCATGGATGCCCCCACTGACCAGGCAGCTTTTAATTTACGTCTTATCTTTCGGTATTAAAGTATTTGTAAAACATTGCCGTGGGGTCAGGATTTTCCAGCTGTCGTGCACTATTGCTTCAGCGAAACTACAAGGGAATAAAAATTACCCAGGAATGAAAGGACAAAGTTGGCACTTCTGCGAAGCAGCTGGTAGACAGGACTGAAATCAACAAAAAGATCAAGTCCTGAACAGCTTCATGGGGTTTCTTGCCTGCCTCCCAGTGGGGGATCCAGTCTATTTTACTCTCCCAAACCAATTCACATCAGCCAGTTTGCCAGCCAGCAGAAACGAGGAAGAAATGAAGAAGCACAAAACATGCCAGTGCTCTGCTCCTCCTTTGAAACCTCAAACCGCAGTGATGCTTCCCCATGACTGAGCTGTGGAAAAGACAGCAGAACAGAAGTTGTGCAGAGAGCATGGACTTAGCAGAAAAAACACACTGCTGGTCTGAATGCAGGATTTTAACCCTCATTAAGTGTAGTGACTTCAAACATACAGCAGTGATGTGTTACTAATCCTTCAGTTTGAATGATCACTTCCCCATGAGAACATTAAGCTTTTACATGAGAACAGACTATATACAGAGACTATGCGTATAAAACCACCACTAAGGACATAAAAGAAACGTTGCAAATTAGGATCAATGTGCAAGGTCAATTCAATTCATTGTAAGACTTAGTAATGGTCAGTCAACTTTGAGAAAAAACGTTGATGGCTTTAGTTGCACTGTTTGCAAGCATTGTAGAAGTTTATTGCGCTATTCAGAAGTGTTAGTTTACTAACAGGAATGCAGCAACGTTGGCGCATGTATTGACTGCCCAGGGCACACAGATGCACGGCAGTTCACGCTTAGTTACACCATTAGTGTCTTACCTGTGAGAGCGCTTGTGCTCCCTAGTGTAATACTTTATGCTTTAAAAAGAGAAATCTGCTTTACATTCATCAACAAGTCCATGGTGTAAACAGAGACAAACGTTCTTCAGAATGACTTTAGGTTTGCATGTTTATAGATATTCAGCCGGACTAGTATTTATATTTGCTTTTCTTTTAATACTTTTTTAGATGAAAATGCTCCTCAGCTACATGTTCACAAATAACTAAGCAAATAGGGATCCAAAACGTCAGCAGAGCTTATAAACTGGCTTTATGTGCAAAAATACTGTCTGCTTTTTCCTTTTTGCAATCACACAGCTGTAGTGCTAATACACACCCTCTCTCATAATCACTGCTTTTTTTGTGTGTGGCAACTTTACAAAATTTACTGGCAGTTGATGAGAACCAAGGAAATGCTGAGCTGTGAGTTGTTCACACTTCACATGACACTACCTGGGAGAGCTGCAGCACAGTCAACAACTCTCACCTCTCCTACAGAGCATTTTTAAGGATGCAACTTATCTTGGATCTCTGGGCTCCCATCCTCAAAACAACAGACAGAGCTTCAGGCTGGAGCCTGGAAGTAGGACACTGCCATAGCTGTGCTTTTCCCTATCACGGAATCAAACTAATAATGCTCACTTTTCAGATCTAGGAATCAAGAACACAAGGATCTCCAGGCCTTGGTTTTAATAGAGACAAACTCGATGAGGATGGGCCTGCCACCATCTCAGTCTTTCCAATGAAACATCTCTGATTTAAAGTACAGTCATAGTAAATGACTGCTACAGTAAATGTGACAAAACTGTGTAACCTAAAAAACATTAAACAGAATAAACTCTATAATCTATATTACAGAATCACAGAAACACAGAATGTTTAAGGTTGGAAAAGACCTCTCAGATCGAGTCCAGCCTATGACCTACCACCAAAACCCAGCTAAACCATGCCACTAAGTGTGGACTTATTCCTTTGAAAATGAACCATCTTTTATAGGATTGCTACTTTCTCATCTGAAATACTGTATGTAGATGCCTTTAAAACCATGCAGTAGACGTGACAGTCCAGAAACCAAACAGAATTTTGCACAAACTGTTACATTTTAAATTTAATGGACACTTTAAGGGTTATCATATTAAAAAGACAAATTAAAGGCAGGTTCTTAGTACAGCTATTATGTATTTGGATTGTTTTTCAGACACCTCAAACACTGGGAATGACTATTAAAATCAAGGCAGAGATGGATCCCTTTGTTGGAGAGAAAACAAAGTATGCAAATCTTTCTTGACACATAAGGCATGTAAATTCAGCACAGACTTTTATACACTGTCAATCAAAACTATTCACTTGTTGCATCAACTTTCCCAATAGTAAGACAGAGCATTCTAATTCATTTTAAGTGCAGTCATGAAAGAGCAAAGCCAGCATGCATCATGGGGTCAACTCATTTGTTCAATTAATAAAAAATGTATCTGCTTTGTAAGATGAAAGAAGCTTGGATGAATGAAACCACAGAACACATTCACATAGGAACATTTCCATATCTACAGTGACCATGGTGATACTTATCCAAAAGCAGAGTTAAATAAGTAGCATGACTAAGCTTTATCACAAGAAATCATTAAATCAAATCTTGAGTCTGGTCAGCTAGTAGCAGCTGTCTCAAATGCATGAAAATGTGTGGAAGCAGAAAAAAATGCATTAAAGGAAAAGATATAGGAGCTAATGAGAATATGCATTAGTGATTCAGCTGTACAGAAGAACAACTGAGGGGTGTAGAGATGCAGAGAGTCTAAAATTGTGTGCGTATCTGGGAAATGCCGATTACATGAGGTTTCATGACCTAAGCGGAACATTTTCAGTGTGATATTTATATTAGCAAGAACTGAACAATCATAGAAGTTCAAGACACAAATACAGGAAAAAACAGGTTAGCACAGTCCATAAAGAAAGAAATATCATATCCAGAAACCCCTAAAAAGATCTTACAAGTCATTTTCAAACCTACAGCAGCATATTTTAATTGACATCCATGAGAACGCATTTCCTTATTTCCAGTTGCAATGCAGCCCCTTCATCCTAAAGTTTCAAACAGTCCAATCCATCAGCAATTAGAAAACCCCAACAGCACAAATATTTAACAAAGGAAAGAACTTCCTCACCCCCAGCAGAGGTTTAAGAGACAGAAGAGGACAAAGAAAGCTTGAAATTCACTCTACAAGAACCATACTGGTGATTGTGTGTGGGAAGTGGTTGGCCTGTGATGATGAGCAACAGTGGGTTAGGTACGCTGGCAGACAGGGAAGTATTCAAGGGGGAAATTTCACGGTATATCACTCTAATACCTTATGAAGGCTATATTTCTACTTTTTTTACTGAAAGGTAAGAGAAACAACAGTTTACAGAAGCCTAGACAGCAAAGTTGCTGCTCTGCCCTAAAGCTCCATTTCAGTTTCACTCAGCTCCTCTGGGCATCACTTGTGAACTGTAGGCATTTCTCTGAGTATGTCCTCTCCCTTAAAATGGAGAGATCAGCCCCTTCCTCTGGCATGGACAACATTTTCAAAAGCAGTTGCATGAAATTTTATCCCTCCTACAACCAGTGGTAAAACTGCTGTCATCATAAATAAGATCCCTCCCCAAAGCATCCTAATTTAATTTGCTCCAGCTATAGTGTACATCTGAACAAGACTTTATTCTTTTTTTAAA
Source organism: Todus mexicanus (assembly GCA_013389965.1). Lineage (NCBI taxonomy): Eukaryota > Metazoa > Chordata > Aves > Coraciiformes > Todidae > Todus > Todus mexicanus. The sequence goes on along the minus strand of WEIS01078086.1, from coordinate 15,560 downwards.
TAAACAGTAGAAAATCTCAACAAGCAAGACCTGCTGAATATTCAAAGACAGCAGCAGCACTTAGCTCAATGTATTCCCATGAGGGGAAAAAAAAAAGACAGTAAAGCTGGCCAAGGAGACAGTATAAAACAGACACATGATAGAAATCTCATCAGCTTCCACACGTCTGAATAACAGGAGCAAATATATAGTGCCAAATGCATCTTAAGAGACTAGTCTAACTGAAGAGACACCTTCCTTTCCTAAATGGGAGAAAGGAACTCTATGATTGACTACTACAAGAAAACCCAAATGACTCTCCCTGTACAATCTGTTTAGCTATTAATGAGTTAAGTATCCCCTGACACCTTTTACATGCCACTAGAAGTAAAATAATTTACCTAGTGTGTTGATGTGAGGGAGAGGTTGGCCCACTAGCCTAACACGGGCAATCTGAGTGCAGGCAGAGACAGTGAGAAGTGGTTTAGTGTGCTGAGAGCTCACTAACACCCACAGCACCTCTGTGAGATAACTAGCGACCCTGACCTTCCCCAAACAGCAACACAATCAATGTCTAAGGTGAGGCTATCTTAAAGATTTCTGACTATAAAAGAGCTGGGTGTCAAAAGAGAAAAAACTTGATTTTTTAAAAAACAAAAAAATCTACATGGATATCAGTGAGAACAGACAACTTTTTTCTCTCCTTCAGAAAATGAAAGGTTGAGTTGAAAGGAAAAACAATTTTTCTGTCTTAATCTTTACTGTCTACAGAAAGTGTTTGCATTACTAGAGATCTACTGGTTATGAAAAGAACTCTTGGAAGACTAGAAGTAACAGACTAAACAGCTCATAAGTTTTTGGAGACAAAAATCAAAGCCTTTGGCAAGAAAAGCTGTATAAACTGCCAGATGTTTTTGAGGAGAGTGAATGTTCAAAGTTCTAATAAACTCTGTTTAAACCTTGTTTCCAATATTATCTCCTTCTGCAGAAATCCTTTCTGACCTTTAGGTACTACTGAAAATAGTTCCACCCTGTAACAGAAACTTCCTAGATTTCTCATGGTCAAATCAATGATTTATTTTTTTTTTTCTCAGATAAAATAGCGCACCCTTAGTAAGCTTGCAGATGAGACGAAACTGGGCAGGAAGCATCAATCTCCTTGAAGGTAGGGAGAATCAGACAGATTTGGCCAGGTTGGATCAATGGGCCAAGGTCAATAGCCTGAGTTTCAGTATGGCCAAATGCCGGGTCCTGCACCTTGGCCACAACAACCCTCAACAGTGTTACAGGCTTGGGGAGAGAAGGCCCAGCAGAGAAGGACCTGAAGGTTGACTGATAGCTGGTTGAACGTGAGCCAGCAGTGTGCCCAGGTGGCCAAGAAGGTCAATGGCATCCTGCCTTGTATTAGGAATAGTGTGGCCAGCAGGATCAGGGAACTGATTGTACCCCTGTACTCAGCACTGATGAGGCCACACCTCGAATACTGTGTGCAGTTCTGGGCACCACAGTATACGAAAGACATTGAGGTGCTGGAGAGGGTACAGAGAAGGGCAACCATAATGATTAGGAACCTGGAGAGCAAGTATTATGAAGAGAGGCTGAGGGAGCTGGGGCTGTTCAGCCTGGAGAAGAGAAGGCTGAAGGGAGATCTCATCACACTCTACAACTACCTGAAAGAAAGCTGTAGTGAGACAGGTGTTGGCCTCTTCTCCCTAGTGAATAGCGATAGGAAAAGAGAGAACAGGTTCAAGTCGTGCCAGGGGATGTTTAGACCGGATATTAGAAAAAACTTCTTCACCAAAACAGTGGTGAAGCATTGGAATAGGTTGCACAGGGAGGTGGTAGAGTCACTACCCCTGGAGGTGTTTAAGAAATGGCTGGATGTGGCACTTTAGGAGATGGTTTAGTGTTTATCGTGATGTAGGGCTGAATGTTGGACTTGATGATCTTAAGGTCCTTTCCAACCTTGACAATTCTATGATTCTATATGCCTTCTCTTTTTTTCTCAGAATCGCTTACCTGCAAAGATGTTTATTCTTTGTGTAGGTGTGTGTCAACTCTGTGAATTGACTCAAAGCTGCTTTAATTTCTTATAGACCTATGATATTTAATGTATTTTTCTTCAAAGCTTTTTGCTAAAGTGGAAAATGTGGCATTTTGTACTGAGTAACATGAACATGTGGTTTAAAAAAAAAGACCTGTGTATGAAAAAAAAAAAAAAAGAAGTTTTGGCATTGCTCAGTGAAGCAGTTTTCCAAGAAATACAGATCAGACTTACCCTCTTTTTTTTCTTTTTTTTTTTTAATCAAAGGATGAGCTAAACAGACCTCATTTTCCAAATGAAAGTAATTTTCAGTTGGTAAAATGAAACCAAAGCTTTTTGATCTGAAGGTGCAAACAAGTGAATTCAGGGATGACTTTTTGAACGCCTTTTACTTCACAGTGACTGCCTCTTTGGCTACTGTTCACTTTTAAAAAGACCTTTTGGAAGTCTATCCACTCCCTTTACAGAAGTCAAAGGCACCTCTGATTATCTATAACTTACTCAGGAATAAAAGCATACATAAGGACATTTACTACTGAACTTTATAAACACATCTTGTTGTCCTCAGTAATGTGTCTGTAGGTCCTACCACAGCTTGGGTAGAGATTTATATTGTTTCATTATGCCCCCATATTTTTCAAAACTGAAAACAAATCCTGATGTTGCCTTGGAAGCTTTGCCAGCACATTTACGTAACATTTTTGAAGAGAAAACTATGTTCACAATTTTTAAACTGCACTGTGCAAAATCAGGCATGTGAGCTGATGTTCAGACAGTCTGATTCTTTGAGACGCTAAGGAGGCAAGTTTGAAATTTTTGATCCTGTCCCGAGTGCTCGTGCTTGAAGCCAAAGGGAGTTTTCTCATTCCCTTAGTAGAAACAGAGCTAGATCTACAATTCTGAGATTCCATTATACATTTCCCCACTAACCATAAAAAATATTGGGAAAACAGTATATTTGATCACTATGTTGTTTTCAAAACACTTATTAAACTGCCTGCACCGTTAGAAATAAAGGTAGAGATTAATACTATACGATGTAGTCAAGAGAAGAAAGCACAACTCTTTTCAGACCCATTCATTTTACAGCTTCTGGGAGATGGGCTCCCTAAAAAAAGACAAATGCAACACAGAATCTCAAAAAATGTCTGGTTTTAAAACCGGCTGCAAGGCAGATCTGTTGTGCCCTGGCATTAAAACTCTTTTCAGTGACTCTTCTATGGAACTTGTAAAAGTATCAACTAAATGCTTTTAGCAGGATTCATGTGTTCAGGTCAGAAATAATTGAAATAAAGGGGAAGCAACTGCTAGCAGGAAACAGCAAACACTGGAATAAATGAGAGGAATGTAGAATTTGTCTCCTCTGAGCTCTTTAAGAACACATCAGGCAAGCATCTATAACGAATGACGTAGGCAGAAGTGACTCAGTCTTGGAATGACCAGGCAATTGAGATGGACCTTTGAAAAGACATCCTTTTGAGGCTCATGCTGGTTTTATCCCATTTTACAGCATTAAAGAATTCTGTGTCAGGAAGAGCCTCTGGGACTGAGACACTTTATTTTCCTTGATATAACTGCCTAAATGTTCTGATTTACTACTAGACAAACGCCATATTCCATTTTAACAGCAACATTCAAAAACAGAAAGAAAAATGTATTTATTTCCAGTCACCAGATAATATTCTGAGTTACCATCTGTATAATGAACATAAAAATAATATGATAAAAAAAAATGAGCAGAAATGTAAACAGTGACCTTCCAGGGAAAGGAATCCTAACAATAAATCACTGATAAAGCTAGGAAAAAAAAAAAAGACAAAGCACATCAATGTGAGAGAACATGAGTATCAAATCATATAAGGAAGAAATGAAATAAAATATTAGGTAGACAAGGTATGTGACGAAACCTGCATTTGTAGAGAAATCCAGCAATAAAGAACTTCACCTAAAAGCATCCAAAGATATTTTTCCCCTCCATATTACAGCTCAGAGCATCAAACAACTACCCAGACTCTGTCAGTAGTACTGATTGTGCAAATTATCTGGCCTGGCAACCAGATGGCTTTCTTGTCTGACACCCCTTTATTAACTGCGCAAAGGGCAAAGGAAGCTTTGTGAGGCCATCTTGTACTGAACTACCACAAACAAAAAACAAACTATGGAAAGCAAAGCTGAGAGAGGAGGTGAGAGGAAATCCTCTTAACTGTGTAATAGTCATGTAAAGCCAGTACAGTGTTCATCCTTACTGATTATAAAAAGAATGTTATTACCATGCATAAAGCAATTTGTGTGTATTTAGGCTGCACATGAACACTACAAATAAACACTGCATCCAGAGTGTAGAAAGCGCCTTGCGTTAGGGTTTTGCCTGGAAAACTGTTGTAGGAGGTGAAGAGCCAACTTCCACTGCTTCTGAACCAGCTGAATTACATACTTCAGCAAAAAGCCCTTTTTTCTTTTTCTTCCATAAGGGAAGCCTTTATAAAGTCATGGGCTGTAGATCTAACTTCTGTAAAGTAAGAGATGTAAGGTAACACTGCGAATAAATAAAATGTCACTCAGGACATGATTTGATGAAAACAGCTCTGTCTCTAAGACTCTGAATATTGCATTAGAAGCATCACAGCCTCATGACACCAAGTACAGATTTGCTATAAGGTAATTCTGCCACTTTAAAAACACTCCTTTTTTAGGGTTTCACTGAAAGCTTGCACACTGCAAGTATTGTCCACCTGCACCCTAACTTGTGCTACAGGAGGTATTTTGTGGCCTCCTACCTCCAGCATAAAGCTGCCCCAAAGGCTTTAAGCTGGTACCAATTCAGTATTTTGTGTGCCTCCTTCAGTGACTCCAAAAGTAACGCATTCATGTCCTGCCTCATCCTGAGCAATCCCTGTTGGGGGCCTTAACATCTGCCAAACCATAGCCTGAGCCTACTGCAAAGCAGCGAGTTTGCGAGCACTTACACAGTCTAGAACTGTTGCTTCTGTTCCCATGCATGTGCCTTTAGCAAGCGTAGGTCCCTCAAACCCATACAAACCTTCAATAGTCTTCCAAATAGGCTCACATCCTCAACATCTTCCAAAGGTTGACATTCCCTTGTGTAACACATACCTTCAATACCGGGTTATAAAACTGCATCCCTGGTGGTCTGTGACACCAGGGATGTGACACAATGCTCAGAGAACCCTCAGTCTGAAGAATCCCACATTTCTGAGTTATGTTTTGGGGCCACAGGAGTGATTCCTGAGGTCCAGTAGAGATCAAAATCAGTTGCGGTACATATGGATACACAATCAGTCTGCTCTAGAACGGACCAGGCTTGAGCAGTGTGAATACGAGTCAGTCTATATTACGTCATTTGTAGACCAAACATCAGTGCCAAGTAGACTGTTTTGTTAGTGCAAATCCCACCTCTGACTCAATTCCATAGTTTACACATGTTTTCACAGTATATGGCTCAGCAGTGCTATGCATCAGAAAGATACATNTTTTTACATATTTGTGTATATTTACCTTTTATTATTACTGTTATTATTATTTTCATATTTTAGTAAAGCTGTTCTAGTTTCCTTTCCTAATCGATAAGTCTCTCTCCTTTATTTCCTTTCTTCCCTTTTTTGGGTGGGGAGGGGGAGAGAGCATTCTGTTGCAGATTTGGGGGGTGCCCTGACTCAAAACCGTGACAATGGCCAAACATCTAAGTGCTAATACAACCTCTGGTAGTAGGAATTTCCCAAATTCAAGTTGCAAAAAATGAAAAATACAGAAGGTAAATATCACTAAACAGTTGTCTCCGACCATAAAGACAGACAAAATCTAATACTGGCATTGAAACAAGTGGCCATGAATAAGAGGTAGGCATGTTGTAATCATTGGAGAAATGAAGTCCTGGAAAAGTTTTTCATCTTCTCTTGTTTCTTCCATTCCTAAATTTCCTAAATTTGGACTTCATACTTTCATGAACAATGGATATGGCACAGTTCCCTATGGTCATGGGGAGTGGACAAGAATATCACTAAGGTTCCTTCCAGCTGAAAAACACCTTTTCATCAGTAAATGTAATTACATAGGCCCCAAAGAAAACCCCACTAAGTCCAGAAGAGTCCAGTTGTTTTAAATTACACAGGCTTAATACTCAATCAGCAAATAATAAAAAAATGTTAATTGTTTCATTTTCATTGGCTTCCTGATGGGACATTTCTAAGAATGCTTCTAATGAAGTTATGCAGGAAGGATTAACACCGTGCTCTGTTCTGGAAGTTCTCAGAAATGTGTCTCATTTAACAAAGTACTGCAAAACAGCTGGGCAAGGTCATTCTTTGGTACAGGGTCTGGTTTTGTTATAAAATATTTGTTTACTTTGAACTGCACTGAAATTCTTCAGTGAAAACTCTTCCTAAGTTGCACCTTCCCCATTGTGCCTGAGGACACTGTGGACACAGCTGCAATCCTGGATCTGTCTGAGGTAAGCGACTTGCATACAAAACTACCAATATCCACATACTTTGGTCAAAAATGTTCACTACAGCAGTCCAAACAATTCAAACACTGTAAAACTTGCACTTAGTATAGTGGGTTCAATCTAGGGAAGACCCTAATATTTAACTGAAATGAAGGACTTTGTAAGGATCAGAAAGAAGTAAATAGTTACTTAGGGGAAAAAAAAAGAAAAAGAAAAAAGAAAAAAAAAAAAGTTATGGCTCTTGGAGATACCAAGAATCTGCAAATCTGTGAAAGCATGCATCTTATGGCTTTCATAGCACTGCTACGGAATGAAGGAAATCAGCATCTGGAGAAAGATAAGCTGATGGAGACTAGCTAGTTTGGTGTAACATAAAGCATCATATCTGACAAATTTGGCAAAATATTTGAGGACAGACAAATAACAGGTGTGAAGCAACTAACAGTCTATTTTAAGTGAAGACTCTTGTGACATTACTGTAGAGAACGTGTCAATCACAGTTTATGTAAATGTACAGCAGAAGCAGCATTGTTCACTGGATAAAATGACCAGGTAAAAGACTGCAGAGACTTAAACTGATTGTGAAATAACCATATAGACAGAGCAACTATTCAAAACCAGTATTCTCCCCTTATACTCCAAACTCTCTTCAGAATTTTTCTTAGTGCCCCAATGACCACAGCCAATATCCTTAGCTACCGCCAGGGCATTTACCATCTTGATATGTGAATGTCAGTGAAATACACACATGTGGCTATGGTACAATAATGGTAGAATGCTGACTTGAAAAAAGGCTTTCGCAGGATGCAATTTCCATTCATTGCTACTACCTCTCCATGAATCTCCATTAATGCTCCATAGTTCTGTATCAGATAATGAGAATGAAAAGGAAACATCCAGGTAATGGCAGAATTATGATTATACATGAAATGCAAAAAAACCCAAAAAAGAAAATAGGAAAAAGAAACCACAGATAGAGTTTGTTCTGGAGAAGATGGTTAAATAGTAATCCATTTGAAGCTTTTTCTTTTTGAATGATGATGATAGATATATTTAATTAATTGTCAGAATTCTAAGTAAAATGCCTAAAACCAGCAGATGAAAAATATCAGAAAAATACTTGTATGTAAAATATAGCAAAGTTGTCTAATACAGAATGACATGTAAGTAGTACACATACCAGTGTAAAAACTATTCAAAACCTGCCACAGGCAGGTAATTAGAAGAAAATAATACCACACTTTATCAAAAGAGACATAAAGAAGTCCTGTTGTGACTAAACTGTTTGTCAGCCCCTGGGTAACTTCTGTCAAGATGAATCAGCTGTGAATAGAGTCAGCTGCTTGAGAAATAGGACAGATTTCTTTAGTTTTTATCTTGTACACATTACCACAGAGCATCTATGCTCTATGAACCTCAGATGTCCCTATTCCACTGGTGACTGATGAGGACTTCTGACAGAAAATTTCCTGGTTTTGCTTCTTTTTACTTTTATGCAATAAAATTAAAATTTAAATCTTTCAGTATCATGAATTTAAAAAGTGTATAGCTTAGCTGGAAATAGAGGTCAAAAGTCATCCAATCTCATTCTAACTGCTTAAATTAAGTACCAAAATTTGAAGCTTAGTTACTGGAATGTGCTTTACAGTGGGAAGAAAAAGGTGACACTGTTGTGTCATTTACTCCTTTTCAGATGTGAACTGAGACTATTAAATTGAGGGATCATGCCAATTACCTAACCTTAGGAGGCATAAACTGTGGTCAAAATCTCTGACTGAAATGAGTCAAAGTACTGATTATTATGGTACTCTACTGCAAAGTGACAGTACTATAGTAGAGGATAATCTTCTAAAACAGTTTTTGGATGAAAGTGGAAAATACTGACTGCAGTATGGGAGATGTATCTCAACACTTCCCAGGATGACCAGTCACACCTTCCCTGGAAAAGGAATAGCATGTCTTCAAAAAGTCTTAAATTCTGCTGAGTATTAAGGAGAACCTCCAAAGCATCTCGTACCACTGAAGAGTCTATCCACTGAAAATATCTGCAGAGATTTTAGGAAAGACAGCAATTACTTGCATGCTGAAAAAATTCATAGAGCAAAAATGCCCCTGAGGCAAAGGAATCAAGATGTATTTACCCCCACTGTGTCCTAAGTACAGAAAAATACAGAAGTGGCAACTAGATGAAGCTTAGATGTGTTAAAGATTTGTTCAGATCATCCACTAGGTACTGCAAGATCTAGCTCCCAGTTTGATCGCAACCAAAATTTATGATCAGCATAATGACAACACTTTACATCTTTCAAGTAATTTCTATTCTTTCTGAGTTGCTATGAGAAAGGCAATAACTGGAACTTAATGGTAGTAGTTCACAGGGGATTTAAAATATTATACTATTATTTTAGTTTGTAAACAAGGTCCTTTCCAGTACCACTCAGTGTGTACTAAATATTGCGTCAGAATTCCTTCATATGGCAATGTCATGACATTGACCATGGAGTACAATACAGTCATGCCTGAGAGTCCCAAAGAACAGTATGCAAAAGACACTTAGGAAAAGAAACATGCAATATTTAAATATTTCAGTAACAGAGTAATAAAGTGAGCCTGTGTGCTATTTAACGGAGTATGCCATTACACAGTTGCCACAGAGTAGCAGCATACAGAAGTCAGTCACCACAGATGAGCTGATGTGCTGGAGAGTCATGCCTAAGCTTCTGCTCTGTGTGTGCTACCTCCTCTAGAGTGACCATCTGTGATCTAGATTTTCTGTAATAGCATTATTCCCCTTTAATCCTCAGCAGAAGTGGGAAAGCCAAGCTGCAAGCTGGCCCTGTGTTATCAAATCAAAGGTCTTAAATCAAAGATGATTTGTTAAGTTGCTCTAATTACAGTAACAGAGGGCATGTTGCATGACTATTGTAGATTGTATTTGTAGTGTGGTTTTGCTCATTTCCATCAACTGTATGAACATGCTGTTTAGGATTTACAAAAAAACGAATCTCAGGAGTCAGGGTAAAAGCAAAGTGTCCCTTGCACTGTGCAAGTGTTGACGGTCAAAGCCCATAGACCGGTCACACACTGAAGCTCTTGTCTGAAAATGAAAATCTTCCACTGCGAAAACAATTACCTCTATTACTCAGTAACCGCAGCTTTCATTATGCAGAGCTATATTGTCTTAATGGCACTGACTGATAATTAAACTGATAGGATCTAATTTTCTTGGTATGGAATGACAGGTTTCTAATTGCCTAACTTCATGCTTTGCCTATTGGCTAAGAGTTTCTTCCTCCTTAGTGTGGCTGAAATTAGTCATGCCTTTTGTTTCAGTGCTGTTCACACCACTGTCACACCTTTAAATCCTTTTTCTGTTTTTTTTTTTTCACATCTTCCTTGTCTGACTGTGAGCTGTTGAGTAGCTATCTACACAAATAGGTATTGTCTTTGATGTAAGCCTTTCTTCAATTTTCATGCAAAGTGCAAACTGGTGGGCTGGGAGGTTGTTTTTGCTTGAAGCAGCTATTTCTATTTTCTTAGTAAATCTTCATTATGGAGATGGCGTTACTGCACATTTATTTCCCTTTGACAATGGCATTCTTAGCACGCATATGTGCCCTGACTGCTTTACCTAGCCTCTCAAAGTTATCTGACCCTTTGGTTACCATTCTGCATTAGAGGAAAGAGAAATGTCACGGTAGATAATAGATCCACTTCCCACAGCAATTTTAAGTAAACAGTAGCAGCGGTGCAAAATCAAATTCCCTCCTTTGCCTTCACAGAGCGTGTATCATCTCAAAATGATGTTGGGAGGCCTTGCTATGCTGGTGCAGGGGCATGATAACGTCACCTGCAGAAATAGTACTTAGGCTACATTTAACTTACAATCCACGGTGGTGGGCACTGACACACTGCAGGCTCATGGGAGGATGCAGTTCAAAGGCTTGCTAGGGTGCCCTCTGGAAGCTTGGGTCCCACAAAGCCAGATGCAATGTCTCCAGCACCACATTCCCCAGCAATCTCCATTCCAAGACTCCTTAAATCCTTACGTTGGAGGAAATAAACCCTTTTGAGACACAAAGTAGTAGGGAACAAGAGGTGGGGATATTTAAGTAGTGCCATAAGAAACCAACTGCTGTGCTGGTGCCAGTGAGCTCTACTGAATTCTTGATTTTTTTGTTATTATGCTTGTGATCTACTAATCACAGGAGAAAACATACTTACATAGAATTTAAGACTATGCTACTTAAGATAAATTAAGAAGCTGAAATGAAATTTTATGTCAATAAGGGATCAATATATCTGAGCTGATACAACTTACAGTACAAAAAAGTATAACGAGATGCAATTAAAACTTGTTTGACCTGCCTCAACTTTCATCTTCTTTTGCCTTTCTAATAAGACTGCCTTTCTACCACACTTCGCTCTTCCATTCTTTCAGTTTATGATCAGTGACAGTCTGTGGGCCTTTTACTTAACATCAGCAAGTAAGATTTTTTTTTTTTTTAAACATTGCCATCCTTATCATACAAGTCCTTATCAGAAGGGATATTAGAAGGAAAACTTCAAAACACTTTCAAAATGAAATCTAACCAAAACATATTGGTTCGTTGTGCAAACCATTCTTTCTGTGTTCCCAGGCACAGACAGGAACGAAAGAGAGATCAGAGGAAGCACACTGCACAGATGTCAGACGGGTCATTAAGTTCTCTGCAGCACACTATAATGACACCAGTGATATATCAAACTATATATAGCAGAAGAAGATGGCCACCAGGAAAGATCCATAATTACAAACAAAACTGAGAACAAAAGTCAAAGTAAAGCTCTCTGGAAGGTTGCTTTATGTCGTTATAGATCCAACTATTTAGCTGCTGAAACTAACACAGAACACCCTAGAATGGCAGGGGAAAGTATGTTCCACTGAATTCTCTCAGCAGCAGTAAAGTTTTCTTTAACTGTCAGTACAAGACAACTGTACTAATCTATTCACATTAGTTTCACCTGATTGCCTAGTTTAATGTAAGACTCAATTACTTTGGGATTAACACAGCAATAAATTAAAATTCTAGAGCGCTGCTCAAATTACTCTAAGTTTCCAAAACTCAACAACTTCCCACATACCATTTGTTAGTGTAACAGAGCTAATTCAATGGACATTACTTGTGCTATTTTTGTATCTCTAAACCATTGCTTAAAAAAAAAAAAGGAAAAAAAGAAAGTCTTCATTAATTAGGCAACTAAAATGGTCTCACTGAGATAAGTGGTAAGCGGGCAGAAACATCAAATAGTTAAGGGAGTAAACTGCAATTGCTGGGGCTGTTTTTGCAAATTCAGACCTCTTACTCAGTTGTCTAAAATCAGAAGCATTGTCTTAGTATCCTTGGTTTGAAAATCTGCTGGGTCTAGGTATCTGTATCACTCTTCCAACACAGAAATACAAAGAGCTCATTGTGACCATGAGTAACAGCCAATATATACATCCCAGTTATGCCTTTGGACCCACTCAGTACAACCAGTTTAAGCAGTTAGTGTGTGCTGTGGAGCACAAGGGCACTGGTGTCTCAACCTTGGGGAAAGGGACACTGGAGCTGCCTTCTAGTCTACATTATCACAGCTCCTTCTCCCCCAAAAATCAAACAGGAATAAAGAAGTAGCAATGATGTAGCTCTATGAAATAAGGTCGCAACACAGCCAGTGTATACAAAAGCAGGACCTCACACATGCAGGTCCACAACTTCAGGTGCACCCTTTAAACAAAGCTTATTGACTTTTCACAGAAAATTCAGGGCCTCACAATGTGTTTAAGACACAGGTTTTTTTAATATGATGAAAATTTCTCATGAAAAGCTCTTCGCTAATACATTCTCCAGTAAAACTTAATCTACATCATCCACACAGTAATACAATGGATGTGACTCCCTTCAGCAACAGTTAGAATTCAGACAGCTTGAGGAGACTCAAAATTTTACATTTTATGGAGTTCCTGAAATGTTGTTTCTACTTGACATATCAAAAACATTTCAGTGAGAGGAAAATTTAGCCTAAAAGGTATTATCCTGTATCCTGTACAACATGTAACACTAACAAAGAACACAAGCAAGTGTAACGTAATATAAACAGACCTTACAATACTTTCAGACTCACATGATGGCAAAAATTACACATTCTGCTGAAAAGCGTAATGGAACAGGGTGTTTGTGGGTAAAACCTCTGCAGAAAGATGGTCATTATTGTGCTTTCAAAAGCTAATCCTCTACGCAAAGTGGCATTTGGAACCTCTAAGGAAAGACTGGCTGAGCAGTGGCTGATATTAAAAGTAAGTATCAAGAGAGAGGAATTGCATCAAAAATGCATTTTCATACTCTGTGAAAACAGAATATATTGCAAATCTGCATTTTTTTTTCACTACAGGGAAGAAGAACAGGTTTAGAATCATTAAGAAATGTTTGGAGAACAGTAAAATGTAAAATCAGGAGTCAAGTCAAACATTTAACAATACAGATGCTAAACCACAGCACAAATATTTGAAAGAAAATGAAAGTACTAACCCACTTACCACGGTAGATTGCTGTTCCTTCTTTTCTGTTATCTTTTGTTTAAAGTATCAAAGTGTCAGAATCACAGAAAAAACACAAAACAAAAGACAAAGACAACTCCTCTGCTATGACTGCAGGTCATTCACTTCTCAGCCACACACAAGACTGAGACAAAACTGTACAGCTACAGAATAAATAACATACAGATCAATCCTAAGGCCTGAAGGAACCTTTGGGATAACTGAATACAGCACTAAACAAGACAGCTTTAAAATTAATTTGTATAGAGATTTTCACCAAGTGTATCCTGCACCAAATCCAGTAATTTCTGTATGGGCTCTAGTATGGTTTTAGGAGGGTTTCATTTTGACTTTCTGGTGATTATTTTTATAGGTGGTGACACCAACCGATACAATATGTTAATGTTTTCTTAAATGCATTCATCTGCACCCAACTTCCAGATACTGAATTTCATTGTACTTTTCCTGCCAAATAAAAAGACACAGAAAAAAACCAAAACGCAACTCCCCCCCCCAAAAAAAAACAAAATGAAAAAGAAAAAAAATTCCCAATGCCTTCTGTTATTAAACACTTTCTGATAAGAAACTAAAAATGGCCTTGTAAGCAGGTTCTTAGGAAACTGTGACCAGTGAAAAAAGCATTGTGTCTTAAGCTTAAGCAGGGATTTATTAGTTGTCTCCCTTTCAACTTGTCCATTATATCTAAGGAACAAACCAAACTTGTTTACCTTATTCACAGAGACATGCTCTACTCTTCACAGCATTCAACATCCTTTGTCACTACATTTATGTCCTAAGAGGAACAGTGAGAATTGCAAACTGTTCCCACCTACACAGGGCATATGAACCATTTTATTTACTCCTCTGTGCTCACCAAAAACCTGTATAACATTCTGAAGGTGCCAGTGTGAAGGTGGTCTAAGCTATGATCATGCCTAGGTTTATTTAGGTGCCTGCAGCGGGCACAACTGACAGGCTTTTGGTAGCAGGGGGCACACTAGAGTAGGGACACCTGTGATGGGACTGAAGCCCATGGCTAAGCCCATTCTGGAGAAGGAAGGAGCATCAGCAGAAGAGTAAGAAATATGGAACAGAAAAAAAAAAAAGAAACCACTATGCACCAGCTGCAGCTTCCTGTGCAAATCCCTACCTCACATGCTGCAAAAGCAGAGGAGTGGGGACTAGGACATGTGGAGGAGATTTGTGTGGACTGAAGTTGAGATAGGTGAAGGAGGAAAGGTATTTTCCATTAATGTCTCTAACTTTTTGCTTTCCTTGCTTCTTAATAAATGAATGAGTGATTATAAGTTTATGCAAGTTCACAGTAAACCAAATAAGAGAAATTCCCTAAGTGGAGACTCTTGTGCCCATGACAGTGCCTCAGCTGGGATCAGGGCTCTATTACTGCTCTGCAACTCATAGGCCTGGGAAGGAATTCCAGTGAGAAAAACAAAAACACGTCACCACTTTTGAAATGATGGTTTTCCCAGGTTTCTCAATCAGTGGACTAATAGAGCATGCTTTCAGTCATTTTGGATCACATTTAGAAAATGAGTTTTATCGTCAGACACTCTGAGCAGCTTCCCTAATTACATTCTGACACCTTCTCACATTAAAATCGTTATCACTTGTCATGTTTCCACATGATAACTCCACAGGCTGCGGTCATGGATGAAGGCCTCCTTATGAGGTACTTTACGTATAAGTGCCTGAATCAAAGAGCTGTATAAGTGGTAAGATTAGACCTATTTATCAAAGTATTTAATACTATGATGCACTTGCTAGGATAAACAGAGCATTAAGACTCAATATGTATATCAAGTATACATATTGCCCGGAGAATGAAAGAGTCTGACCACAAATTTTCATGAAATCATTATTGAACCAACACTTCTTTCACAACAGCTCAATCTCTCGGCCTTTAACGGGTACAACTGCATCCTCTCATCACTTCCTATGATCCCAGATCCCAAATGACTCAGAGCCAAGGGATTCAGGCTGTGGTGGTGATGCTGATCTGCATTTCTGGCCATCTATGTCTGTGCAAAATGACACCAACTCCATTCAGGTGGAGATGACTCTGTGAAAGCGCAGTGGGGGGGAGGAGGCATATTAGGAGCCTGAAAATGCCCTTGCAATCTTTTTCACTATCAACTGTATTTCATACTTTGAATAAATAACTTGTAAATATAATTTTTATTCTGTTTATCAAGTAATAATTCACTGTTCCTCATGGACCCTGAAGTCTCAGAGCTGGCAAAGTAAGCAATTGCCTAGGACAACTAGTCAGTCATAATCCATCTGCCTCTCTTGCTGATGCCAGGGACCTGGAAAGACCAAATGGCTGCTAACACTGCCACCAAGAGACAAGCAGGTCATGTCAGGTGGGCGTGGAGTGGCAGAGAATTAAAACGTATCAGTATTAGTCTTTCCTGTTTGATAGATTAGGTGGGCTTCTATGACAGTGTTACAGCGTTGGTGGATAAGGGCAGAGCAACTGATGTCATCTACCT
>WEIS01078083.1:0-14136 GCA_013389965.1 Todus mexicanus | reverse complement strand
TTTTTTTTTTTTAAAGATGACAAATTCACTTTGCCTGATCCAAGTTCACAAATTTATGGAGTACTTCAGTGCAATTTTTGTTAGCTAAGGAACATGGATAATCACGTATGCTTCCAGAGCAGCTGGTGGCTAAGCAAGCATGGCTGTCTCCGAGAGCTGCAAAATGTGGAATTCCTTTCCCCTTCATAGAACTTCAAGAGGAAAAAAAACCCCGGCTATATGCATTTCTTCTATGGCCTTGACATAGCCAGGAAAACTTATGGAATAGATTTTACAGTAAGTAAAGAGTAAGACAATAATAAAAAGTGAGTGATATCAATAGAATAAATTACTTAATGAAATTATAATCATGGTGCAATCCTTTCTGAACCTCACCTAGTTTATTATCAAAGAAGTCTTCATCCACCACAAACAGCTTTGTGTTCTCCATAGACAACTAACAATTTACCACATTTCTTTTAACAGAGAATCTTCATTTCATAGCAAGATGTAGAGAGCAGGGGAGAAATTAGAGATTAATTTAGCTGATGCTAGAAAGATATCCATTGATTTTGTATTTGAAACAGTGCCCTTATTAGAAATCATCAAGTGCCTCATGTCACCCTGTCCAGACACCCTTGGTGGCCAGTGCCACATATTTTTCATAGGTGGTTTAAGAGCCCACATACAAAACTTACCTTGTAAAGGAAGCTCCCTTGTCATCCAGGAAAATATTCTCTGAAAAGAACAGGAATATAAATCTCATTCCCAAACTCTGCTTCTTTCTTTTTCCAAGATTAACAGTACTTTCACCAAAAATGCCACTCATCCCAAACTTTGCCCCCTTCTGAAGCACTGCTAGATATAATGCTGTGACGATGCTGCAAACTTAACATCTGTAAGGATGATACCAAAGTAGATAAAGTAGAATCTACTGCCGCAGTGTTCTTTCCTCAGAATCATCCTCCTGTGCTCAAATGTGTGAATATATGGCTGGCATTTTTCTCCAGCAGAAATGGAATAGATTAGACCTGTTCCTGAGTCGACTCTGCAGCTGAGATTTACCCTAGTGAGAACATGAATAAGCAGAACTTGAAAGGCCTAACCAGAATACATCCAAAAATACCACTCTTGACTAAAACAAGCAGCACTCCTTAAAAAGTTAAATTTGATCCATTGTGTTCTATTAAAAAAATTAAAGGCAATAATGGCATACAGTGATCAAAGAGAAATCAGCAAGTATTTCCCATTGTGTCGAGTCCAGATATAAATTTTGAGTACTTGATTTGATGTGAGGAAAATTAATTCATTGCCAATTAAAATAGACTGAAATAGCGAGAAACAATTACAAATTAAAACAGCATCTTCCCCTCATGCTCCCATCTTTCCCCAGGCTCAACTTCACATCTTCAACCCCCAACTCCTCTACCTCCCCCTGCCCAAAGCAGCACAGGGCAAAGGGAAATAGCAGTTGCAGTCTGTAACAACTCCTTTCTATTGTTCCATCCTCCTCACACTTTTCCCCTGCTCCACCATGGCTCCTCTCCATGGGCTTGCCCTTCAGCAAAAGCCTGCTCCTGTGTGGGTTCTCCACAGCCTGCAGTCCTTCAGCATAAGCCTGCTCCTGCTCCTGGATGGCTCCTCTCCATGGACTGCAGCTCCTTCATGAAATCTCCATCTGTGTTGGCATGGGGTCCGCTGTGGGCCACAGGGATCTACCTGCTCCAGAATCTGAAGCAATTCCTCTCTCTCTCCTTTCTGCCATGCAGCATTTTGTCCTTTCTTAAATCCACTTTTCACAGAGGTGAGGTCAGCTGTGTCCTGCAGTGGGTTCATTGCAGAGCTGGCTGGAACCAGCTGTGTCCTGCGTATGGTCACTCATGCCTAGGTACCTGCACCCAATAGAGAAACACCACCCAAAAGCTGAGATTAAGAATGTCTTGACCCTCTCCTGCACCCCCCTTCAAGTTGTGCCCAAAGAGTAATTTGTGGGGTGCACAATGAGCCAGATTCACAGACTGATCTGGATTCAAAACATTATAAGGGGGAAAAGGGCAGTTATTTGTACTGGTAATTTGCTGGCACACCATGGTGACTTAACCTTGGCTGAGCACCAGGTACTCACCAAGTCACTCCGTCTCTTCCCCCCCTCACCTCCCTCAACACGACAAGACAGAAGAGAATAAGAGAGAATCAGCCCATGGGTTACGACAAAGGCAGTTTAATAGGAAAAAGAAAGCAAGGCCACATGCACGAAGTGAAGCAAAGCAAAACACAAATTTAATCTCTGCTTCTCATAGCAGGTGATATCCAGCCTCTCCCAGGAAGCAGGGCTCCAATACACATAACAGTTGCTCAGGGGACAAATGTCTCCTCCTACGGATGCCTGCCCCCCCTCCCCTTCTCCTCCAGCTTTATTACTGAGCTGACATAATACGGTATGGAATAGCTCTTTGGACAATTTGGGTCAGCTGTCCTGACTGTTCCCTCTCAAGATCTTGTCCACCCCATCCCCTTGGTGCTGTGCCAGCCCTGCTCAGCAGCAGTCATAACACTGGCACCTTATCAACAACCTCACAGCACAATAAGAGCTGCTATGGGGACATAACTCCATCTCAGGCAAACCCAATACATTCTCATAGTGCAAGACACTGCTTTCATCAGCACAGCTCTGCAGTTTGGCTGGTCTGTGTAGAGACAGGTGCACAAGCAGAGCACGTGGCAGGTGCATCCTTGAAGAACTTGTGGGGTGAAGAGGGCAGTGGAGCTCACCCCAGTATCTCCCACTCCTCAAGCAAAACATAACAGCATCTTACATTTCAGTAACACAAGGAATCAACCTCCACCACAACAAAGCAGAGAGGAAATTCATCCCCAGACATGGGAAACCAAGGACAGAGCAGGTTTTTTAAAAGACAAATTTTTGTTTCTGTGCTGTTCTCGATAGAAGAAAAAGGCAATGGGAGAAAGAAAAGTGCTTAAATCAATTCTCCCACTCCCTAAAAGTTCTGGGTATGAGTACAGTGATAGAAGACAAAAAAAATAGTGGGGAAGGCAGGGACTGGCAATTTTACGCCTTGTATTATGTTCCAAGTTAGACATGCACTACAGCCTGACATGAAAAATCTGTGCACCCACCAAATTATTGTGACAATATTGATTTAAAACTGATAAGGTTTCCCCTCTTTCCACAAATCATCTTTTATCAGTAGAAGTAAGGTCAAGACTGTTCTCACTTTCTCCATCTCCTTCCACATACAAAACATCGCAGATGTGATACCAGCTTTGCCACTAGTGAAGAACATGGATTTGTTACACCAGTTTGCATTCAGAAAATAACTTGTGCACTGAAGATAGTAGCAAATACACATGATTACCATTCTAGCTTTTATTAGATGTGAGCTCACAGCATAAATAGCACCAAAATCAACAACGACAAAAAGTTGCGTATTAAAAAAACGTTTACCATTTAAAGTGAACCACTTCAGTCAGAAGAAATAGCAATCTTGAGCTGTAACTTTGAGAGCTTTCTATCTCCAGCAAGAAACTTTTTACAAACTTCACTTCCTCTTCTGTTCTCCACTCTGGTCTCTTGCCAGCTATCTGGAGTACTCTCAGAAGTAAGTGATCCTGAGAAAACATCCAACATATATGGAACAAAGAGCTAAAAATAGAAGTCAAGGAGGAAACACCTGCACACTTCAGAAAACTGAAGAGTGTCATCTGTAAGAAACATAAATAATTAATTTCCAATCCTCTTTCTCTCATTTAGTTTTAGCTTTAAGAGAAATACCTATGAGAAAAAGTTAAATTTATGTCTAAAACCAGCAACCTGACAAAGCACAACTGAATTTTTAATATGGTCCTTTAGGAACTAAATGCTGCACACCTAGATCTAGGATAGAAGACATTTTTGAGGCCAAATGTGTGGTTAATTTGCAAAACCACTGTTAAAGTACAAGTTGGAGGGTGGGAAGAAATTGAGATGTGTTTTTCCTCCATTGCTGACTGTTTCTCTCAAGATGTTTCCGAAAAGGTACAGTGTGAGGAGGGTACCACATGAAGAGCAAGAATGCCTACTTTCATCATGATATTCTCCAGTTGCTTAGCCCTTCTGCCAGCTCCCATTCCTAAATTACAGCATGCTTGAGGGTGACTGTTCTGGTATTCCCAGCTCACTTGGATCACGTACACTATCAATCAAGTTTTCATGCAGGGAGACCTCCACCTTCTCTCAAGCTAAAAAAGCAGAATTCCACAAGTCATCCTTGAGCAGATAAATACGAGCAGCTTGCATCAGTTAGAAACACAAACGCCGCTCTTCTTAGGAGCTGGAAGCAATGGAAGAAATGCAGTTCAGATTTTCATATTCACATCTGAAGGCTCTTGTCAGTTCTTGAGACTTGACCATTTATGACATCATAGGTCTCACTAAACCCATGTAAGTACCAAACACAAAGAAAATTTGTCACATTTAGACTTAATGTGACAGATACTTAGAAGCAAACTATGATTTGCAGATATTGTTATTGACATGCTGTCAGGTGACCAGATTAGATTATGCAAATGAAAAGTAAGCACCTTCATGTGATGGGAGAGATGGTAAGCAAGGATTCCGGTGTCATCCCTATTTCCCACCCCACCCCTTCCCCTGCACAAGTTTGATTCTATAACTGCTTTTCACTTTTTGTGGAAGACCCTGAATAGAGTGATTTGCAGTATAGATGGAAGATCACCTACAGAGGAAGAGAAGTGCCAAACATTTCAGGCTCTGAACACGGTGGTTTTGAAGGACAGCTTGAAATGTTTCTTGTATTGGATAAAAAGGAAACAAAAAAAGATTGGAAAAGGCTTTGGTTGTTTCAGGTCATCACAGGGTTAGAAGTATAGACTAATATTTCCTCAATGAATTTCTGCACAAATACATTATCCACTTTAAGTTAAAGCTTACTCCATACAAAGCGTATATCTGAAAGGACTTCAGACAAACGCTCTCCACTCTTTCTTTACCAAACAAGCTTTCATTTACTTTTAAGAATATATACACAGACAATACAAAGATGAGGAGGCACCACTGGCCTACAGTTTCAGTGTGACATGCAAAGATGGCAATGCATGGCTAAGTATTCATTAACATATTGGCATGCACTCATAAAAACATCGAGATCTGTCCTAACACTAGGCTTCTTGTCAAGCAGATCAGACAGATACAGTAATTCTAACACTTCTGAAAAGGAAGATTTAGTTTTACTCTCTGTTGAAAAATCCTCTTCCTCCCACCAGAGAACGCGGGCTTTCCAGAACTCATGTCATCAACCCTTCTTCTCCTCCATTCCTGTTCCTGCAGGTCCTCCCATCAGATCTTACACACCTTCTTCATGATCTCCATGTCCCTTGCAGGCATGTGCAACTTCTTCAGTAGGCAAGCAGAAAGAACAGCTCTGTCAGAACACAGAGACAAATCATCACCATTTCTCAAGGGATGCATTCAGAACTGGAACAGAGAACATTAGTCTGGAATAAGGACACTAGAACTGAACTTCTCCCTCTCTCACTGATCTGCCAACACACACAGATGTTTCTGGCTCTCCTACTGCCATTTGATTGCCACATCTAATTATATTTTAAATGGTATCTAGAGACAAAAACTGTTCCACAAAGAGCTGAAGTAAGTCTCTGATCTTTCCTGGAGTCACTGAACTATCAACATTTAACACAAGTATAGAGCTAAAATTTTAACAGTACTTTAGTGGCAGTTTATGCTGTATTGACACTGTTCTGCTGTAGAAATCCAAGTACATTAGAAAAACAACCAAATGGCAGATCTAATAATATGTAAGTTTTTGCTCTTCAGTTCCTTCATACTGAGGACTCGGGAATCAAGTTTTTATGAAATCACTCTACTACAAACAGATTTTCATCCTCCTATGAGCCTTATCAATCTCTATTAGAAAAAGATCAGGAAGAGCGAGAAATTTAATTTGCTTAGAAGAGCATGTTCTTGTTTAAACAGGCAGACTGTCATTAACACAAGCCCAGTACATGCCAAATGACCAACTGAGCTGCACTGCAGAGAGCTAAAGATGGTAGTAGTAAAAACATGAATTCCAATTATCCACATTAAAAGATCTGATTACGTGTGCCTTAAAATATCTGCATAATTTAACCATAGTTAAGTGTAATTAAAACTGCATTAAAGAACTACGTGCAAACTTTATCCATGTCTCCACTTTTTTCCTTTTTTTTTTTGATACATACAATCCCATATCCATACATCACTATTAAGCATCCCAAGTTAACATTTTCCATAAAGAGGTTGTCATACACAAGCCTTTTGCAAGGTTTCCTGTGTCTAGCAGAGCTAACAGGCTGCAGAAGAGAATTAGTCCCACAGTATCCAATTCTCCTATTTTTCTGTCCAGTGAAGACTCCTTAAGACAAAGACACTCAGTATTTGTCCTCAGAAATCTTTCCATGTGTTTAAACCCCTTCCGTACTAGAACGGAATGAGGTACTAGATGACACCCATTAATACTTTCTATAATACAGCAGTACTGTTTATGATCACTCCTTTGAAGACTCTCCAGAAAATACAGCAAATCCTTTCAGAAAATAAACATGTCATTTATCACATGCATTAGAAGTGTGATGAGATATAAAGGCGTAACAGCTTACACTGGAAAGAAATCCCAAACACACATACATACACTCCTGTCACACGTGATGTGATTTTTGCCTTCTCTTTTTCCCCCCAAAATCATACCTTAGTTGTTGCTTGGTGGACAGACCTGTTGGATAGCTTCTGACCTAAAAAAAAAAAAAGAAAAATCAACCCAGCTTGTTTTACACAAAGCTTGTTTCATTCATTGAGGTGCACTGTTGCTGGGAGAAGAGAATCCTTACTGATGGGATAGGCTCTGAAGTTTATTCCTACAAAAGCTTTGTTCAGAAGGGAAGACCAGATCAAGAATTCTCTCATCAGAGATCCACAAAGGGCAGTAACTTCTCATAGCACCACCTTCAGCTATATCACACTTGGTATCCCCAACGGAACAGATTCTTCCTGCCTAATCTTCTGAGAACACATCTGTCTGAATAAGCCTAAGGGAACAAACTGTAAGTCTGCCAGTAGACAGACAAACAGCCAGCTACTATCCACAGCCAGAATCAGTAACTCAAGTGGTATGAAAGGAAAGAGGCCAGATTGTTAATATAAAGTTCTAACAGCTGACAGAAATGATCCTTTTGTCCTTGCCTTCTCAAATTCATGTTTTTTGTGAATGTAACAAGTGTCCTGTGAAATGATAGTCAGCCAGGTAAGGATGATAAGCCCCAAAACAAGCAAGGAAAAAACTTAATGCAATTAAGTTTCCTGGGGAAACAGGAAGAAAATCTCACAGGAACAAATCTCACCACTATTTACTCGTGCAGTGAATTCACCAGCTGCTCCAACAGTATACCAGTGGAACACTGAGAATGGGAGGACCCGAGGTAATGAGGCTTGGGTGGAAGCCCTAATAAGTGTGAAGAGAGACTCGGGTGCATACTGAGCAGACTTGAGGTAGATAGAGCTGCGGTCAGGGAGATGAAGAGAGCAGCAAGTTAATTCATTTAGGAAAATAACGTCTATTTTCCTTGGTAATACATATAGGAAAAGAGTCTATGCTCCCAGTTTGAAGCTCCCTGAGGAGTTTCTTCTTCATATTACAATATAAGAATGTGCATCTGAGACTAAGGGAAGTCACTTACCTGCCTCTGGTACTCACCAAAACTCAAACAGTTTGGTTGGTTCTGAGGGCAGGATAGGCTTCCCTTTTCTTCCATACTTTTAAATTCTACTATGAACTCACCCTACACGCTACTGGTATAGATTCAGGAGCTGCACTGAGCCTTTGTGATGCACTTGCAACCCCCTTTCAGGGCCCCAGAGTCACCCCAGCGCAGCCCCCTCCAGCCCTCCCCACAGGACCCTTGCTTTCACACACCTTCAGGACCTTCTTCCACCTGGTCTGCCTGGAGCTGTCCTACTTGCTCTCCTTCATCCTCAGAAACTGCTGCCCTGAAGTAGTTCTTGCATTTTTCCCCATGAGCCAGCCCCCATAATCACAACATAGACCATTACTTTAAAAGAAAAAATAGTTTACATTTGAATAGGAATATTATACATTAAGTTACTATATAAATATATATATACACACATACATACATGTACAGACATTTGTCTCTATAAATTTTGTATGAACTGCAACAACCTTTATAGCAGAAAAAGGACTCATTAACACTCCTGGTCTCCATCCAAGAGGCTGCCAGCCTTCAATAAGAGCTATGAATATGTGACTTTTTATGTCTTCTCTACATTTTAGCAAAAAGTTATTCTTGCATGCACATACATAAGCACAGCCCTTTTTATAAAGCCAATCAATCACTGTTACGGGTAACCAACAATGAGAATGAATTCGGGGATAATTTCTTCATTTACAGTACTGTTGAAGCTCAGGATTTCTAGGTTTGCGAAACAAATGCTTGAACATAACAACCACAAGAAAACAAAGTAAACATCAGAAAAACATCTACAATTCCAAAACAAAGTAATAACCACCTACTTTGCCCCAAGCTACATAGCTTTCTCTGAAAAATCAGCCGTGAGTGTTCTATGCAAACAAATCTAACTGCATTGAAAGTGGTATTGTTTACTTGTGATTTCTTTCATACATACGTCTTTTCTGCGAAATTTAGGTGGACATTAGTGAACAAAGGTGTTAACCTGAATATAGAGATTGGATATAGATGATGAGTTGATGTTCCTCTATTAGCAACAGGCACAAATTTAAACATACTCTTTAAAGAGGAAAGGTTATGCTACATTAGAACACAACACACTAAAACTGGAATATGTATTTGGAAGACAAAGAACTGTAATTCTGTAAAAATGAAGAAAACCAAAACCAAAAATGTATTGGCTTAAGTAGCATTTCAAAACATTTTATTTTTTTCAATTAACAGAATCGCAACTCTCATCCCCAGCTTTTAAAAACAACTAATTCTTTACGGCTTCTTTAAATTTCTCCCAACTTTTAGTTCTATTGTTTTCAGGGTACTGTGAAAATGAAAGCATATTCATTTCACAGTCTGCAATCCAAGATGGACTAAAAGAGTATTTCCTCCAGCTGTGAGCACTAACCCAAAAATAGAAGTACTATCAGAAATGTTGTTCCACACAGGATGAGGCTGTAGCTCATGGTGGGAAGAACAGTGACTGTTAAAAACCAGACTTGTTAATGAGGGAACTAAGCAAGAATGGATGGAAATGTAACTTCTCTTTGTTTAAGCTTTTACTCCAACCACAAATCTATTGTCTGCTTTGAAAGGAATTAAAATTGAAATACCATCTTGCTGGTAACCTTTAGCTGTAATGTATTCCTCTGAGAATAAGCATCTCAAAATTGAGAAACATTTTTCAAAAAAGTA
The DNA here is from genome assembly GCA_013389965.1 of Todus mexicanus. Taxonomy (NCBI): domain Eukaryota; kingdom Metazoa; phylum Chordata; class Aves; order Coraciiformes; family Todidae; genus Todus; species Todus mexicanus. The sequence continues at coordinate 4,689 of WEIS01078083.1, read as the reverse complement.
GTACTGAGAAAGGTGATATACCTTGCAATGTCTTAGTTTTAAGAAAAATGGAGCGTGATGGAATCACTGAATACAGCAGCATGGAAGGAGGCACCCATAGTGGTACTCAGAGTTACTGGGTTGGAAAAGAAAAGGTGACTGCTGTCTGTGTGCTCCAGAACTATGACTGCAGGAGTGACCATCCATTTTGGACATATTTGCACAATTAACCACCACCACAACAACAAAACAAAACAAAACAAAAAACAAAAACACAACAAACAAACAAACAACAACAACAAAAAAGAAAAAACCCACAAAAAAGCCCAACAAAAATCAAGAGGCTGAACCTGGTGGGATTTTACCTAGCCAGAAATGAGTAAGGTATACCACAAAACAAGTCAGTGTAGAAACTAATTATGAGAGACTCCAAAGAACTGGAGACTCTGTGCACTTCCATGATAAACTACTGACTCTTATTAAATAAGAGCATGATCCTGTAGAAAATTCTAATTTAAGCTAATCCATAAACATTAGCTTTACATGAACAGCATTAACAACGTTTGTTAACCTCATAGAAGTTAATGTATTTTAAAGTAAGACTAAGATATAGCACCTACTTAATAGATGCCGCATATAAAGGCATTAGGAACCTAACTTCAGTGTGAGACTTTTGAAAGTTTTAGCTTTAAATACTCAAAGGAAAACTAAAAATTATTTTTAAATGGTCACTATTTAGAAGATGTTTGTGAATGCCTTGAAAGTCCTCGGGTTGCATTCTTGTATACCATGCAGAAAAATGTAAATCTAATTTTAGAATCAAGCTCTCGACCAGTAAGTAGGAACTAGTAGCAAAACTGTTGATATTGCTGTATACAAAACACTCTGAATGTTGCTCCAGGAACTCAACATCTGAAACAAACAGTGTCATTGTTTAACATGATATCTATGTCGGCATCAGTTTAATTTCATTTACTGCTTTTAAATGGATTCCAAGTTACTTGTAGATGTTTTTTCTTAAAGAAACATGTCTGTCACAGATTACGAAACTCAGTGCTTGTCCCTTATTATGGCTTTGGCTTAAATATTGCTAAAAGATACTTCTTTATCATATTCAATTTTTTAAAGATTCCTCATAAGTAATACAGACCACTTCAGTCTTAGAAGCTGCCACCATTGAAAAAGATGAGTTTGTTTTCTGAATATTTTAGTGACAGTTCACTTGCACATATTGCTTGGATTTATATTCCTTGCTTTGTTTTCTTGGGTCGCTCTTTGTTAGTGATGCATCCATAAGCTCTATGTCAAAAACAGCGGCCGTTTAAATCATATTTATCTGTGCTGAGAGCATAAGTGCACAAAGTGAAAGGCAGATAAGCTGAAGTGGCAGCATTAATCATTTTCCATGAGACAAGACTCCAGAATGTTAGTTATGACCACCTGCTAATACAGTACCACTGCAAGGGCTGCATGCAGCAATGAACGTCATTATAAAGCCATCACGTAAGTTCAAAGATATCAAAGCTGAAAACATTCACCATTACAATTCACGCACTTTTCTTCATCATACAACCTTACTTTCACCTGGTAACCTCACCTTTCTCTTCTCTTTGATCTTCATACTATTAACATTACGGTCAGGTTAAAGATATATTTTCTAAAGCATTCATGTCCTTCATCACTTTGAAATATAGCATCCTGGACCTTTGTTTTGTCACAAAACTCTATTGATACACTTTGTTGTTGGATTCTGTGGTCTTGGAGATGACTGATTCTGTGGTCTCTGTAGTGCCATTAACAGTCAAGGGTCTCAAGGAGAAAAGCAAACCCAGCACTGTGATTCACATTCTAAAGCTAAGGAATTAAATTGTGGAAGACCTTCAGAAATTTTGACCAAAACGGGCTATTCGGATAGCATCCAAATTACTCAAAACTTGAACTAGAAGAGAGAGGTGGCGTTCCACAGGGCATCTGAACGACCTGGAATTGGTAATGAGCCACATCAGCCCTGAATAAAAAAAGTTGTCTGTCAGAACTAGTATAAAATATGCCTAGTCTGAATGCCACAATACGATTTAAAAAGAATGACATTACTTTGAGAGTACCTGCCTTTCCTTCCAAGACATTTAGAGTTCTCTGATTTGAAAAAAATCCTTCCAGGCTTCACAGATTTAAAGAGGTGAGGAACTATGGCAGTCTCTGATTTTATCTGGCTCCACAGACAATGCTTTTTCTCTTGGCTCTTGTTTAACTTGGCTCAGGCAGATAACATCCTCTGTATTTTCTTCAGCTTAAAAACAAAACAAAACAAAAAAATCAAACGTTGAAGTTCAATCTCCACTGACAAAGCTTCAGCAATGATAACTGTATGCATTTAAAAGGACAGTATTTTCAGGAACTCAAGCTAATAGGTAAGGCATTTGTGAAGTTAGCTGCTTTTTAGCTACTGTGCTATAAGACATTGCAAGCTGATATGAATCTACTGCAGTAAGGATCTCCTTGAATAAAAATACTTAAAACATTTTATTAAAAAAGGATAAGTTTAGAGATATAAAATTACTCTCACACAAAATATCTCTCCTATGAAAAAATAAAACTATCATTTTTAATTTTTTTTTCCTCTCTTCCCAGTGTAAAGGAGGAATGGGGATGCTATTGCTAAAAAAAATAACTCTAAAACATGTTGATTTAGAGAATGACTTACATTTCAGGCATGATTGGCCAGTTCTCAATGACTGTATGCACATTTTCAGCAGGAAATAGCTTATTCTTAAGTTAGCACTTGGACAAGAGAAAATCTAGACCATACAGGATAAGTTTAGCCAAGCTCACGTGTGTAATAGTATGCATGCACAGAGGAGAAAAAAAATTTCTTGAAATACACTGATTGAACTGCTAAGTTCAAACATATTGATTCCTCCAAATAAGCTCTGTAACATTACTGCCTCTTCAGTCTAGACTGTTTTTTGTCCTGCTCTCCAGACAAAGAATTTGTCATGAGGGGAAAGCATTTGTTCACTTTACAGGCAACTCCTGAGCATAACTTAGCAATAGCACCAATATTCTCACAGTTTCCAAATTCAGGCTGCTGATTTTAGACTGAGACCTTGAGCAGAAAGAAAACAAATTAAAACTACAAAAAACCACCGCAACAAAACCCCCAGAAATCTCAAAGGAAGAGTGAGTTTAGTCCTTGCAGTTATACAATTTTATATTTGACTAAATTTCTTTTTATGTAAAGTAGTATTTCTTTAATAATCCGCTTATAATACTCATCACTTACAACATCTAGACTGAATAAATGGGTTAAACAACTGAATGGAGGGGGTGCATTTGATAACCTGTCTGAATTTTTTTTTCCTCTGAATGAAAACAGAATTTATCAGAATAGCCAAATCCAACTACAACAGGGAAAACAGTTACATAAACATTTGAGTACTGTAGGCAGAAAATCCCTTGAAGTTAACTTTGACAATACCGGCACAGTGAAATATCCCAATATTACTTTAACACATATGAATTTAAGTATATTTCCTCGTGCACCCTTTCTCTTTTTATTTCTTCTTGTAGTCTTATATTTCCATTTTCAGAATATTACAGAATTTAGTATAAATTAAGCTTTGCTGATCTGCAAATGTCATCAAGCCGTATGGAGATAATTATTGCTATGACATTATGAAGGTGTAGGCTATGATCTAGAACATTTTTATGTAGATGTTCCTGCAAAGCTACTCAAAAGCTATCAGCCAGAAGTCACAAATGACAAGAAAAGATAATATAGAAATGACAAAGCATTGCACAGCTAACATTTCAGACTCTGGATAGTCAAAAATATACGCTGCACTGATCTAGATATGCTCCAAACCTAACAGGTTTTCTTCACCAAGAATTAAAAATCATTCTTGCAAATGGAAGTTTGCACTCTCAGTCAGGTTCCACGGTTGAGAATTCAAAGACTGAATCTATATTAGACAACAATGGCTTTAAGGAGCCTTCTATTTTGATAGAAAGTTACTTATGGTGTTTATTGTGTATTTTTTGAAAAGTATATTCAAGCAGGAGTTTGAAACTCCAAGCAATTAGATACAACTCCAATGGATCACACGCATCAAAACCCCCACATTTCTTTCCAAGGAGCTCTAATACGATTCAATAGGGGTTATTTTCTATCCTTATTCAAAAATTATTTTGAATATCATAATTTTAGCTGAATATTAGGATATTTGGGAAAAATAAATGTTCATCAGAAGTTGGTAATTGGTCAAAGCAAGTGACAAGCAGTTTAACTAGGAAATCATCTTTCTACATCAAAAACTAAGTTTTGGGGGTTTTTGGCTGTTTTGGTTTTTTTGGGTTTTAGTCATGTTTTCACAGTAAAAGCTAATTAGCATCAGCTGAGAGAAGTCTGCTGGACTTCACCATTATCAACACATTTCTCCCATTTCTTCAAGACACAGAGCAAACCCCACCATATTTTCTGTATTTACATTCTATTGTGAAGGCTGCAACTTACTAAGTGGATGGCCGTCCACAATCCGTACTGGAATAGTCTGTACACCTCCCAAGAGAATCTGATGGACTCCTCCTTCTATGCTTCTGGAGTCATCTACCTCTCCAACTGCTACCAACTGGCCCATGGTGATCAGACTCTGATCAGAGCCAGGCGAAGTCCCAAAAGCAGAGGCAGCAGCGCTATGCTCTGTTAGGCCA
>WEIS01078038.1:1901-18015 GCA_013389965.1 Todus mexicanus | reverse complement strand
TCTTCCTTGTAATTTCTTCCTTAAGGAAGTAAGAGAACTTGATTCTCAGGTTGGGAAAGCAAATAGTGATTGCACGCTGTAATTTCCTCTCCTTATACAAGGGAGATTTTATCTAATTACTGCAAGCTTCTGCTGTAAGCGTTGCTGGTTTAGCATCTAAACTCTTATCTTACAGTAATTTCAGCAAAACAAGGAAGCAATGAATTTCTCTTGTACTGCAGACACTACACACACAAGCTTTAGGTTTTGTCATCAGTAGCGTGGTCCCACAGCTCTTTGCTTTAGTTTGGGTGCTGATTCCTGGCCGTGTGGTGTCACCAGCAATCATTGTCTTATCAGCTGCATAGAAAAGTGGATCAAAGGCTTCCTGAAGTAGTTTCACATAACTGTAAGAAAAAAATAAAATAAAACCGGTCTTACGACTGCTTGTATGAAATATGCACCCCTGGAAACTCGTCAAAGCCTTGATTTGGAAGTTGGCTCAGCTTTATGGTAGATTTGGACCAAATGATCTCCAGAGATCCCTCCCAACTCACCTCATTCCGTGTAACAAATAGCACGGCACTTTGTGGCTTTGCCTCTGTAGATCAGCTTAAATTGATGCTTCTGCTTAGAATTCTCTCTGCTGTTTGCGCTCGTGTGTATAGTCATGAATGCATCAGTGTACAGTGAAGTCTGTTGACATCAACAGGCCTTCTGAGGACTTCAGTCCCTGTGGGGGTGTGAGAGATCACACTTTTTGATGTGTCTGGTTTTCAGTATGTTCATTGGTAAATTCAGCTTGTGTTCTGACGGACTGATCAGATATCCAAGGAAGTAAGTTGTTGAGAGCCTGTTTTCAAACTTGCATTTCTTTCTCTGCAGTCCAAACCCGTGCTCTGTGATAAAGCAACAGAAGAAACCAATCCGGTCGCCCAGAAGCTGATAACCAACACAGAAAGTGATCTACAGCTTAGCTACGCCAAGCAACGTCGCACGAAGAGTTCGATACTCCTGCACAAGGAGCTGGACTCCAGAAGTAAAAGGACTGTGAGGGACTACCTGTATCGTGTCAACGAGGCAACTGCTGTTCTTTATGCCAGGCATGTGCTGGCGTCGCTGTTAGCTGAGTGGCCAGATGATGTGGCAATAAGTGAGGAAATCCTAGATCTGAGTGGCCCAGCCCATATGACATACATACTGGACATGCTGATGCAGCTGGAGGAGAAGCAGTTATGGGAGAAAGTAAGTGCATTTTGCTTATGCATGTGAGCAAGGGCTGTGCCTGCATGCCGCACGACTCTGACGAACATAAATACTTGTGATTCCTTTTTTTAAACTAAATTGAAACTCCGAAATTTAAATTCGTTTGGAAAAAGCAGTTGGAATCTGTCAGCGTCGTAATGTCCTGATTTTGCTAACAGAAAATGCAAAAACTAGCTCCACAGAGACAACTCTTTCCATTCTGAAAGAGCTATATGGGCAAAGAAATCTTCTTAGAGAGAAATCGGTAAAATAGGCAGTCCGTTGTGAAAGCTGCTTTTTGTTAGATCTCGGTGTGTATATTGTAATTTCTGCTCCTCCACTGATGAGCTGTTACCGTGATGGAAGCGATCTTGGGATTACAATAGAATGTTGTAGTGAAAATGTCAGTTTAGCACTTCACAGCAGTCGAAGCAAATCAAGGGCTGGGAATCTTCAAAGAAGGAATTAAAAATAAAAGGGAAGGCATTGGTGTGTCACTGAACCAATACTTTGGCACTGAACCAGTAGAACGCTCTCCTCTGGACTACAGGATGTCACCCAAGCCTCATCTCATTTAAAAAAAGAAAGATTCATTATAACTAGAAGAGGTCTGGAGAAAAGTGGCAGGGATTCTGGCCATGGAAGGAACCACCTTCATCTTAGATCTGTGCCCTTTGAGGGCATTGAGGGAGGAGGAGTAATGAAAAAGTCTGTTCCTCTCTCTCTGTCATTTTAAAACAGTGAGCAGCCTATAAAAGTTAACAGCAGGTATTATTCACTGGCCCTCCCAGTAAGAAAACAAAGGAGTGTCAGGTTAAGGTAATAAGTGGCAGGTCCAAAACAAACCAAAAGAACTGGTTCTTGACACGGTGTGTCATGGAAATTGTTGCCACAGGGTGTTTATGCAGGTTCACAAAATGACAGGATGAACTGATAGAATAAAAATCTGTTCAGGTGTATTAAATACAAAAGCGTAGACTCTCTTAGGCTGTTCTGCAAGTGTGTGGAAGCTAAGAACACATTCTGGGAGCTGTGCGACACACTGCCTTTGGTTTCTAACCTACTTTTTCCCCAAGAAACCAGTTTTTGGCTGATTTGGAGATGAACCGTTTTGGTCTGAGCCAGTATTACATTTTATAGGAGGTGTTTAGAAAATTGCAGGTGAGATGGAGCAGGCTGCTGTGATGACCTGGAAAGAGCCTCGAGTAGCAGGACTTCTGCTTCAGAGCTTTTGTGTACTTTGGAAAAATAAGAAAAGGTGGAGACTCAGGAATTATCATTTAGTGTGTCCTGATAAACAGCATTTATTTTTGTTTTTAAATACACAGCTCTTGTATCTAGGGCTTTCAAACACTGCGACCACTTAACTGATACTTAATCATTCCTTCTTATACATGGAGCTGTACATTTTGAAGGGTAAAACATAAAGACATTGTATTCAAATCAAAACTTGTAGGTATAGAACGTAAAGGTCACTCTTTACTATGTCAGTGAAGTTGTGTTATCTCCCTTGTTTGCAGCTTTATTTTCCTGTTAATTGCTTTATGAATTAGCCTTGGTTCTACCATTTGTGGAAAGAGATGTAGCTACTTGATCTCACATTTTTATCAGATAAAGACTGGAAGATCTGGAACTGAGGACAGAGCTAAATCTTCTGCACTTATGGAGACAACGCTTCTAGACATGATTTGTGAATTTGTCTTGTTTCTGACCAGCAGCTCCATTCTCTCATCCCAAATGTTGTGTGGCTGTAAATGGCTGGTGTCAGTCATCAGCATATAAGTTTGTAAATGTTATTTCGAGAGCAAGTTGTACTTAGGTGCCGTGTTTGCTTCTCCCCAGATCCTGCAGAAAGTACTGCAGGGGTGCAGCGAGAGCATGCTGGGGACGATGGCGCTGACGGCGTGCCAGTTCATGGAGGAGCCCGGAATGGCTGTGCAGATGCGCGAATCCAAACATCCCTACAACAACAACACGAATTTCGAGGTCAGTTGTACGTGTATTGCAGCGCGGTGGGTTTGCGTGACTTGAAGGCTAGTTGAAAAACACCCGGGTGGTTGAAGTCTCACCATGTTCTGTGTGTATGCCCATGGGACTTGGGTGCTGGCAGCATCTGTGAAGTATCTCTGTGGTCTCGCTTTTGGAAAGGCTGGTGCCAGATGGCTGAGGCCTTGCCCTGTAAAGAAATACATTCAACAAGGCACTTGAACGGAGTCCTAATTCAATCATGTGAAACACGCGTACCTTAAATGGTTTCAGTGTGCGTGTGTTGGAGGCGGATCATATTCTTAAATGGTTTTAGGACCGTAATGAGCAAATATTTCTACCCTTTCATCCAAAGGTGTGTTTCAGCTGCCTTGTTACTTCCTTGTGCTGTTAGACCAAAGCTGGGAGAGGAGTCGTTTTTTTTTCCTCTCGCATTTCTCATTTTAGACCATCTTCTCCCGACACAAACAGTTTCTGCTTTTCTTTTCTTGATATTGTTTGAAAGCATTTTTCTAATATAGTTGGCTGAGTAATGATTGCCTCTGGGCAGTCTTGGGATTTTTCATTTCCCTGCAGCTCTGCTGCTGCTTATTTTTTATTTTAAAATGCATATAAGCCTTTAGGTTCTGGCAACAAGGTCGATACCAGCCGTAATTACCACTTCTCGAAAAACAAAGCGTTGCTACCAATTAGTTTTACATGCTTAACAACTAATGCAAACAATAGGCTATGCTTTACATTCGTTAAATTTATTCTAGATAAAAATATTGAGAGGGTTTTTTGCCATGGAGATGCTGTAATATGTTATCTCCCTTTATTTATATGGTGAAAGTAAAGTAGCTTCTTAGTAATAGAGTCCTACAGTATACAGAGATTGCGTGTTTATTTCTCAGGACAAAGTTCACATTCCCGGTGCTATCTACCTCTCAATCAAATTTGACTCTCAGTGTAACACAGAAGAAGGCTGTGACGAGTTGCTCATGTCCAGCAGCAGTGACTTCCAGCAGGATCGGCACAGCTTCAGTGGGTCTCCGCAGAAATGGACTGATTTTGAGCTTCCAGGTGAATATGCAGCGTTTCAAAGTACAAATCCCTAGGGTTCAGATTCTATAGGATTCCAGGGCTCTTGAGATTAACTCCTGAAAGATGGCAGTTAAATGTGGATGCTCCTGTGACACGTGGGAAAAGAAAATCCTTTTCTTGTCCCGATCTGTTTGCTCTGACGTGCTGCTCTTGCATCCGCTTCTTAAACGGAGCCTTATCTGTTGTTCTGCCACTTGACCCGTTTTTTCCACACCTCAGCCAAAGCATGCACTTAGCTACTGGAAACAAATTCTGATCTTGATTCTGTCCCAACAGAGTTCTGCACGATATTGACTTACATTGTTTCTGCCTTCTCTTACTTTCCACAGGAAGCACTTTTTATTTTAAAAAAAAAAAAAGATAGGCTTATCTCTTGCCTCTGTGCTGTGCTAGTGCTCAAAGCAAACAGAGCCCGTGCCAAGGCCCCGTCTCCAGTTGTTGTCACAGTGGAGCTGACAAAAAAGGCAGTTCTTTGTCTGACAACTTCAGTCGGTTCTCTAAGCAGGTTTTTGATAACGCAGCAGCAAATGGCAGAGCTGGAGGGCTGCATGCTCCCCTGCTTCTTCAGTGAGGTTGTTCTAACCCACTGAGCACCACGGCATCGCAGGAAGCTTTTGACTTCAAGCGCTGTCAGTAGCTGTAAATAGATTTAGGAACTTTCCTAGCAAGGCGGTTTGGATTACGAGGTGCTGGTTAGAAACAAACGTGTGCTCTGTAGAAATACTGTGGATTTTTATGAACTTCTTTCTGTCCTCCTTTTCCTCCCAAGTAGTTGCAGAGGTTTGCCAAGAAGCTGAACTTTGAGGCCTATTGTTTTGGAGCAGCTTTGGCTGTGAAACTGGAGTTTTACCTTGTGAAATTTCATTTCCAGCCAAGGCTGGCTGGACTGAGGCTCTGGATTTCACTCAGCAGGCTCTAGCTGAAAACAAACATTTTGGGCGTTCCATTTGATGGCAGAGCTTTCTCAGGGCTCTGTGGAGTAGGAGACCCCAATGGCTCCATTCCATGATGAAAAGGGGAACAGGTTTTTAGAATTCTCTTATTACTTTTTTAATCCTAAAAATTTCTTACAGTTTTTCTTTTTCGTGAAACTGGAAATTCTGCTTCCTGATAAAAACTATTAAACTAAAGTTGGCAGAGGGTGGTAGGATTGTTCAAGGAACAGAAGGAAATTCTAAGTTTTAACCAGATCTGATATTCCAGAGCACAGCAGGGAGCGATATATTTTGTTCAGCACTCCAGCAGACTACCCACGTTTATCACTGTGAAGCGGCAGATGCTCCAGTGCCAAGAACTTCTTGAATGTTCCGTGACCTGGTTGTAAAATGGTCAAACATCATGATAGTTCTTCCCCTTTTAAGTGGTTAAGTTTAACAGTTTTGTTCTCTGGAGTCCAAGTGGGCAATTTAATTTTCTGACATGGAAAAGCAGCACGACTTTACTCTCACTTTTTTCTAACCTCTTGGTTAATAGACTGTGAACTCGGCTGCCTGTGGAGAGGTTCTTTATTCAGGAATCGTAACTGATCCTTATCACAACTGGGAAAGTGAAGTTTAGCTCTGTGCGATGCAGAGTTTCTGTAATTCTCTGTTCTTCTGCGCAGAGGACAAAAATGTGAGAGAAGTTAATCCTTGCAAAGTGTCTTTATATGTGGGAACCAGTCCACATTTTGCTTCCACCTCCCATTTATCAAACTGTTCGGTGCATTTCAGAACTACCAAATAAGAAAAGATCACCCCTCTTGTATGACTATCCCTAGGATTAATTTCTAACAGACTTTTCCTTTGAATTGTATTTGTGGTAGCAAAACTAGCTCAGATGGTAGTAATATGGATTTTGTCCCTTCCCTCATACCCAGGAGACACACTCTACTACCGATTTACTTCGGACATGAGTAACACCGAGTGGGGCTATAAGTTTACAGTGACAGCAGGTCATCTTGGAAGGTTTCAGACAGGTAAGAACTGCTCAGAACTAACTAGAAAGGACTTTGGGGAGTTATTTTGCTGAGTTTTGACAGACTGATGCTTATCCCCCATTTTTTTTTACTTTAGAATTTGCTTTCTCCACTGTTTTGGAAATAACACGATTAGCTTTGTTAAGTTGAAACTTGACTAATATCTCTTATTTGCTGTGACTTTATGCTAGAAATGCCAAATTTTCACAGAGCCTTGGAGATAACAATTGTAACAGTGTTATTTGAATTCAAAGTCTCATTATATGCCAACAATTACATGCAGGATTTGGTAAACACCCCAAGGCGCTGTAATGGGAAAGAGAAATAGTTGCAGTTGTGTTTTTTAAAAGTAGCTCGGCTGGTTCTGCCTCTTATTTCTAGATATAGCATGAAAGGTTTTGCTGGTTTATTTTAAAGTTTACATCTTTTTAATGAAATGGACGCAAGTGGATGATTTGTAATCAGCAAAATTCTACTGCATGTCATGTAATAGCGAGGACTTGTGTTTGCCTTATTTGGGCAAAAAGTGGATTTCATATGGGATTCTTGAATTTTTATCTAAGAAAAGACTTGAAATGTCAGAATGTAATCTAGAATTACCTCCGATTTTTCATGTGATATTTTTCTCCAAGATTTCTTGCTTGCCAGAACAATACTTAGTCTATGGAAAAAACTGAATATCTGAACAGAAATGAGTCCCTACAAAAGTAACAGCTGTTTAAATTTCTTTTATGATTTGCTCGTTTTCCAGGGTTTGAAATCCTAAAGCAGATGCTGTCGGAGGAAAGGGTAGTTCCTCACCTCCCACTGGCCAAAATCTGGGAATGGCAGGTGGGGGTAGCGTGCCGTCAAACTGGCCACCAGCGTTTGAAGGCCATCCACTTGCTCTTGAAGATCGTGCAGTGCAGCGCCCAGAGGTAAGGGCCCTGCTCTGTGCTGTACGCTGAAAGGTGAAGGGGCAGAAGAAGAAAAAGTAGCTAAGCTGTTAATATTTCAAATGTTATGGAATTCAAGTGATGTTATAAAGAAAAAAACCCAACACCTCAAACCAGGACAAAAAGTAGATTTCAAGTAATTTTCTAGAAATTTCTTCTCTTTGTAGTAGTTGTACTTAGGAGTTAAAGCGAAGCTGGAATAATAAGGTGGCAGAATGATGATCTCATTCTCTATAAAGTAAATAACTTCTAAATTTTTATTTTTAATTGTACTACTAAGCTTGCAGTTGAGTTCTAGAAGGGGATAGGTGTGCTCATGCTTAAGTATGTCTGGCACGGGCATTTCTTATAAAAATACACATTCAAAACAATGTTGAGTCTTAGAGCATTTTGCAAATGTGTATGGTCACATCAACTCAACTGCTGGCAAAGGATGACAATGCTGCAACGCTGACACCTCAGGTGTGTCCTTTCAGCTCAGAACAAGCAGAATCATGAGAGTAACAGCATCCGACTGGCTTGCTTTGAAAAGAGGAGTCAAAAAGTATCTTCCATATAGTAATAAAAATGGATAATTATGTAAAAATACTGCAGGAGTTGGACCAGATGACTTTGAAAGCTCCTTTTCAATCCAAGTCTGAAAAACTGATTTTGATATTACTTGTAATCAGCATTTTATTGTTTTTTTCAAGTTCCGTTAATTTTCTTCATCAGAAGAAGTGTGCTTTGTCACAGGGACAGCAGATTTAATTGCTCAAGTATCTGTTGCACTTACAATATTTAATACTTTTCTTGTGTTAATCTGGTGATAAATTCTGAAATTGAGTTTCCCCCCCTTTTCCTCCTCCTGACCGACATTTGTCATCCTGTCCGTATGGTAAGTGAGCCTGCTTTAACTCGGGAGTAGGAAGGAGGCAGATAATCCTCGACAAGGGCATCCCCTGCTCAGTGCTTAATTTGATATTGTATAATTCCAAGCAGCGGAGCCAGAGCATTGGGCAATGTGAGGTATGGAGTTATTGTCAAGTCCTCATTTCAGGAGGCCACTCAGTTTTAGAAAAGTCATTGAGATATGTTCATGGATATGAGGTTTTCTCCACTTCACTAATTCAGAATGAAATTGATTGAGCTGAAACACCTGAGTGAATTGAGATTTTAAAACACTGCTTGTGTTTCTTCCTTCATTTATACAGCTGACTGTCAAAGCTGTATAGCTTTGATCTCTCAAATTTGGTTGGCTATTCTCTCCTCCCAGGAACAGGTAGGAGCTCCTGGTTACTCACTATTTCATCACTATTTCATTTAAATTACTTCTTTTTTCAGGGACTGTGACCTCACCTTGTTGAAGCCACTTTGGCAGCTTTTCACCCACATGGAAAACAACTTGTGCCATGAATTGGCCAGGCCTGGTATTCTCCTTCCTCTTCATCGTGCACTTGCGGAACTCTTCTTTGTTACAGAGAACAGAGTTACTGTAAGCAGCTCCTGCCTTCGTACCCTCCTCTCCCCAGGGCTGGGAATGATCACATTGACAAAGTTCTTCAGAGCTTTAGAAACATGAAATGCTTCAGAAACATTAGCAGCTTTCTTTTCTGGAGTGTGGTAGCACATTCTAATGGGCTTAATTACTGCTGCCTTATCCCTCGTGGGACCTTAAATCATAGTCGTGACTCTTCCTTGTGCAACTCAGGCCCTAAGGCCACTCTTTGTTCTGAGAGGAATCTGATTTAATAATTAATTTAAAGGTATTTGAATGTGGTTTTCCTGGAGTTGATTTTGAAAATTACATATGAACAGTCTGTAATGAATTGGTTTCTGTGGTCACAAACTGTTCTAGTTCAGGGGAGTCTTGTGTGTGGTTCTGATACCTCTAGTTCCTGGGCACTGCTACAATGATTGGAATTTTAACATTAATTAGTGGGATGTTATCTTTGGTGGAAACATTGGTGTTCATTGAATGCTTTCTGACTGCAGGAGCTTGGATCTCTACAGGAGTATTTGCTTGCCTTAAATACTGAAGATCATCTTCATCGCTGCACAGCACAGGTAATTATACTGCAAACCCCAGAGATCTGTGGGCTTGGGGTATTTTCCTGGCACAGAATCCCGGCATGGTGGGGTTTGGAAAGGGACCCCTGGGGATCATCTCATCTCTGCTCCAGAACAGTCACCCAGAGCAGGTTGCCGAGATGGGTTTGGAATCTCTGCAGACAAGGAGACTCCACAACCTCTCTGGGCAACCTGGGCCAGGCTCCAACACCCTCCCCCCAAACAAGTTGCTCCTCCTGCTCAGCTGCAACCTCCTGGGTTCCAGTTGGTACCTGGTGCCCCTTGGCCTGGTGCTGGGCACCTCTGAGCAGAGTCTGGCCCCAGCCTCTTGCCCCCCGCAGGCGCTTGAGCTCTTGCTCAGCATAGCTCAGCTCCCCTCTCAGGCTGCTCTTCTCCAACTCCACAGCCCCAGGGCTCTCAACCTGTCCTGGGCGCAGAAATGCTCCAACCCCTCAGCATCTTAGTAGCCTTTACTGGACTCTCTCCAGCAGTTCCTTGTCTCTCTTGAACTGGGGAGCCCAGAACTGGATGCAGTTCTCCAGACGTGGCCTCATTAGGGCGGAGTAGAGAGGGAGAAGAACATCCCTCAACCTGCTGGTCACACTCTTCTTCAGGAGAAGAAATGTCTCCGCAGGAGGCCATTGGCCTTCTTGGCCACGGGGGCATGTTGGTGGCTCATGGTGAACTTGTCCTTCTCCTCAGAGCTGCTTTCCAGCAGGTCAATCCCTTACCTGCACTGGTGCAAAGGGTTGATCCAAATGAATGGATGATTTCCAGTTGCCCAGTGGAGATACAATAGGTCTGGATGTACTTGTGTTTTACAACACTGGGACAGGCCCCTGAAACTTCTGAACTACACACAAATGCTGTTCTTTAATAGTCGGATTATCTGCCCCAAACTGGCTGCCAGGTGTAATCAGGTGTCTCTGTTTTACTGAACTGACCTCTCGACTGCCAGAACATGGAAACGGGGCAGGGACTGGGCTTTTAGCGACTGGGAATGCAGTTGTCTTGCAGAAACTGCCTGGCTGTGTGACAGTTACTGCACTTCCCGAGGGGACCAGCTAGAAACAGGATGATTATTTATCTATTCCTCTTTCATTTCCTACAGAGGTTTCTTGACAGTTTTGGATTGGGGAGAATCTTTGACGTGACTTTGTTTATCCTTCTCTCTTCTAGGCCCTCAAAAACATTGCTGCTATCAGCCTTGCCATTAACTATCCGAACAAATCAACAAGTTTCTGGAATGTTTAATACTGGCTCAGGCCGGGAGTGCATGGGATAGAGTAGTTCGTCCATAGGAACCTTGGAACAAACATCTTAACTCCATTCAGGAAAAGTTCCTTCAGCATCAGTGTATGAGCACTCTGCAGCCTTCCTTCCTTCCTTCCTTCCTTCCTTCCACCTTGATGTAGAATTTGTAAAAGTAAAAACGCACTTCAAAGAAAAAGCACATCTTGAAGTAACTCCCGCGTCGCCTCCAGTTATGTATGCACATATTGTAGCATGTTAGAGTAAATAGAACTATTTTATTTTTTTTTAAATTCGGAGGAAGCAAGCAAAAGAAGGTAACTGAAGTATGAGAATGGAAGGTCCCCCCCCTTGTTGGTATCATCTGCTCCCGTGGAAACTTGATTGATGGAACGTGACAGCTTGGAAAATCTTGCTGAACTTGGAGGGACGCTGGCGGCAGCAACTAGTATATATCATTGGAGTGAAACAGGCAAACCAGAGTCTGGTGGCTGATGCAGAAATGGGCCACACTTGAACCCTGTCTTGCTTGCTTTTGCTTTGAAGGCTACTACCTAAGGAAAAGAACTTGAATCCTTATTGAACCACAGGTTGTAAAGCAAATTCTGGGTGATTCACAGAGCAGTTAAAGGAGTCCAGTTTCAGAGCATCCTTGTGCGAGGGGTTAACGTTTCTCCTGTTCTTTGATTCGATCAGCTGGATCATCTATTCTTAATTTATCTCCAGTGGGTTATTCTCAAGAGTACGTTACCCTAGCCCAGAGAGCAAAAGCTGGCCTCTGGGCACAAAGCAGCGGTGAGATGAAGAACCAAGGAGCTTATACATTTCTTGAAGATCACATCTTTACACAAAATTATTCATGAGGCTTTTTCTCTTTTAATTATTTCAATACTTAGTGGCTTAGGAGGTCCTTCTTGGCAATGTTGGGAACCTGGACTCCCAGTGCTTAGGGTGGGGGTTAATGATCAATCCGGTCTTATCTGATAGAGCAATAACTGCGTTACTCTTGGTGAACATGGAATGAATTGCAGACCTATGCTGAAATAAATTGGCTTTCTTCCTGCTCAATGACGCTGGTTATTCCCTTTCCAAAGAGTTTAAAAGAACATAGAAGGATTTGGAGGTGTATTTTGTATGTATCATACGTAGAGCTGGTCTTGTCAAGTATCCAAGTCAGAGAACTTCTAATGCTGGTTTTCTTCTGCCCTTCTCGTCTCAACATTAGGAGATTAAAAAAAGCAACCAAAAGCTGCAGTAGTGACTGAGTGCAGGTTGTGTAAAGGCTCTATCAGAAGGGAATATGCCTATTGACCTTGCTTGTCACCTACACAGCAACATGCACAGGAGCATCGCTTTGGGGAATGACCTCTGAATTGATGGTCTTCTCAGCTGGGGCTGAAGTTTCAAGGGTGCTCCAGTCTCCCTCTGAGAAGGAAACGTGCAGTAACACATCTCCTTTTATTGGATGGCCTCTAGTGCTGGAGCTAAAGAAGTCTTGACTTCTGCTCAGCCAGCTGAGTGCGATGTGCGCACTTGGGCAGGGGATGAGGTTGAATGAGAATGTGATTACCCTGCCCGAAGGACTTAAAATTGAAGACCAAGAAGCACTATGCTGGAGCCATTGCCTTCAGGGGCGGAGTGGCCCTCTGAGCAAATGAGAGTGCCAGAATTCTGGAAGAACGTACTATTTATCAGTGACTGAAGGGAGGTGGAGAGATGCTGCTCTGAAAGCCCTCCTCGAGCGTCCTGTAGCTGAAGGTTAGAGGCCTCCTTCCTTCCTGAATGACAGCACGATTGGAAGGGAATTACCAGAGTTGACGTATCATCAACGCATGGATCATCTTGATCCCACATCTGAGTAACGTTATTTGAATTTGCAGCCTCGCTGCAGGGGCGTCCGAGAGATCCCTGAGGAACCAACCATTTCACACCTTCTAACAGCACGAGCAGATGCTGGGAACGGGCACTTGCTCCAGCAAAACGAGACGTTCTTAAGTCTCCTTTAGGGAGTTGCGTCAATGGGAGAGGTGAGCATTTGGAGATTGCTCTTCTTGAGCAGTAGGACTTTCTATCCACTGCCTCGATGTGAATCCAGGGCGAAGCCGTCAGGGATGTGCTGATGTGCTGAGGTGTGTGGCGTGCTGCTGAGACCT
Organism: Todus mexicanus; assembly: GCA_013389965.1. Taxonomy (NCBI): domain Eukaryota; kingdom Metazoa; phylum Chordata; class Aves; order Coraciiformes; family Todidae; genus Todus; species Todus mexicanus. The sequence goes on along the minus strand of WEIS01078038.1, from coordinate 5,377 downwards.
GCCTGCTTTAGTCAAAGAAGGCTTTTTTCTTTCTTCACATCAGGGATGAAGACTGTAAATAAACCGTTCATAGAACCCGTCATGGCTCTGTCGCACTCACTTTATTTTTTTTTTCCGTTGGACTGTCCTTTTTCTTTCTGTATGAAGACACGAGGCTGCAAGGATGACCCAGGAGTGGCCAGTGTTCTTTACTGGGCGTACCACTTAACTTACTCTACCAGCAGTAACTGGCCTTGCAAGTCAGTCATCGAGTCAGTCATCGTGCCCGAAGGGACTGTCTAGAAACAGTGTCCACTAAATGTAATTTCTACCCACTAGATGGAACTGAAGGACTGCGACCTGAGTTGACACTGAATCTGTTGCTGCCTTACGACTCAAATCATTCATTATGGATTTTTTAAGAGACAAGAAACGCTGATTATTATTATTATTATTTTTGGTTTTTTCCTTCTGATACTTTTAAAGGAAGAGGAAGAGAATACCAATAATGAATATTCATGATCAATCACACTTTGAAAATCTTGCAGCAGTTCCAAGTGGATGCGGATGATGCTATTGAATAGTATAAAACTGTCTGGAAAACAGGTATGCCGAAAAAAAATGTGCCTAATATAAAACAAACAGACAAAGTTGTCATGCCTGAATCACCTATGATGTGTTGAAAACAAACCATATTGTTCCTAATAATACATTTGACTTGCTTTCATTAAACACTTAAACCAGAGAGTTTTATAATTTCTTTTTCTTACGGGTTTACTACTTTGCAATTTTTATCAGTTGTTTAAAATATATCAGACCTTTAGATTTATTCCAGTTCAGTTCAACATGTAAAAAAAAAAAAAAGAAAGCTACAGATGTGGGTAAAATATGCAAATGAAGAGAAATATATTGTAAAAATTCTATAAAAACTAAGAAGTACAACACGGTGTCTGGCTTTTTGTTTGCTTTTCTCCTCTCCTCGCTGAATGGCAAACGCTTGAATTTGCAGGGAGATCTGGGGGGGGGTGGTTCGTAGCAGTTTTCATTTTCAATGCCTGTGAGCAAACCTGCTCTTCCTCGTGTGGTTAATACGTATCAGATACTGCGTGGAACAATCCGCATTACGGACTTCGGGAGTCATCGCTTCAATTCCAGCTCTGCTGGCTACATTCCAGCGGCCTTATCCTAAAAATGAAGCTTTCCCCTGGATATCCTTTGGTTTCAGCCCTGGTGTTTCTTCACTTTCAGACCCGAGACACAGCTGGGGTTCTAAATGTCGCACGTAAAGCTGAAATATGCCTCAGTATCTCTTGATTCTCCTCAGTGGTGTTTATCAGCAAAGGTGCTTGTACCTACCTAGTGCAACTGGCTTAGCTTAAACGCTTATTTACCTTGGGTTTGGCTTTAGGAAAGGGTTGCTGAGGGAAGCGCGAGTGAGGAAGTCAACGTGTTTCTGTATTTACCTAAAGCTGTAAGTTGTTTCCACTGGTTCCACGTGCTCAGGGAATGATCTTATTAGGTCATTTTATTTCAGGGGAGACCTTCTCACCCTCTACAACTACCTGAAAGGAGGTTGTAGAGAGGTGGAGGTCAATCTGTTTAACCAAATGACAAGGGATAGAACAAGAGGAAACGGCCTTAAGTTGAGCCAAGGGAAGTTTAGATTAGATAGGAGGAGGAATTTCTTTATTGAGCAGGTTGTCAGGCATTGGAACGAGCTGCTCAGGCAGGTGGTTGAGTCCTCAATGCTGGAGGTATTTGAATCGCGTAGACATAGCGCTGAGGGATATGGTTTAGTCAAGGTCTCCTCAGTGTCAGCTTGACGATTGGACTAGATGGTCTTAAAAGGTCTTTTCTAATCTGGGAAATTCTGTGATTCTATTCAATACAAATAATAGGACGATTGTGAAGCTGGGGGGGAGTAGGGACCATTCCATGAGACAACTGGGTGTGAGGTTTCAGCGGGTGTGAGCAAGGTGATAAATCTTAACAAATTCCATGTAATCTGCTATTAAATTTAGTGTGATCCCAAGTGCTGGAATGTAACAGAGCTCACCACCGTGATGCTTGGGGACCACTGGTTTTCAGATCAACTTAATTAAGACTATTTTTCTTCCAAGAGCCCAGAATGAGGCTGCCGGATAACTTAGAAGTGGGTGAGGGGGGGGGTTAACCTCTTTAGGCGAAGGCTGTGCTATGTTCAAATCAGAACTGGCCCGAACGCCTGGAGTTTTCACGGCCTCGCTCAGATGTGATGTTTCCAGTGGGTCTTGTATCTTGGCAAACATTAGAACAAGACCTGCCCTTTTACACCATTTTAAATGTAGTTACCATTTGTAAATCCAGGGAAGTTCCCTGCCATAAAACCTGGGCACGCTGGAGCAGGACAAGACCTAACACTCTGAATTCGGTCCTTTCCTTTTCCTTTCTCATGATGGACGTGGGGTTTTGCAACCAGAAGTGAGGGGTGGTGGCTCTCTGCTGGGGAAGCCACCAGCACAGTCATCAAACCTTGTTTTCAGAGAACAAACAACAACCGCAACCATGGGAGCCTATAAAAGACATGACCTGGTCTTTAGGTAAAGCTCCTCGAATGTTGGAAAACATTAATAAATGTAAAGAGGCTGCTTTCAGCACTCGGCCAGTTGGTCTCTAGGAGGTCAGGCTGGATAATAAGTGGAACAAAGAGTGTGCATTGGTAAAATGGTCTGGAAAAACAGGAACTGTGCTGGGCTTTGCAGGGGGAAACGGCAATCTGGCCCATCTCTGCATCTACTGCAAAGCCGTCAATGCCGATTTGAGTGAATAAGAGAGAAATCCACTGTGAATAGGGAAGGAATTAAGTAAGAGGTGAAGGAAGTAAGATTAAAACTCATTCTTTCCATGATGCTCAGGTTCGAATTTAATCAGGTCTGTTCTGCAATAATCTTGCCTGATTTTTACCTAAACAATAAAAAGCTGGTACCCAGCTCTAACCCAGGCTGCAACATCATCAATGGGGCTGAGGAGGAATAAACACTTAACACCCCCCCAACCCTTCTCTCCAACTGGGAACATCAACGGCCATTCCTCATAAACAGATTGAAATCTCAGCCAGCTTCATGGTCCTTAGCATTTAGAGATGGGTTCTTTTTATATTCAAGGGCTGAGAATGTTTGGATGTAGGGAACACAGGAGAAGTAGAGGAAGGATAACTGGGCTGTCTTGGAGACAGGGTCTGAACACTTCAGTGTGAAGCAGTTTTCTCGGGGGTTTCTCATTAACACTTTTCTGACAACTTTAATGACTTTTTTTTTACTGTTTTATTATTATTATTATTATTATTTATTTAAGCTTGTTTCTTGCTTCCATTCCTGATTTTGCTCTCTGACTTCCCGTAAACCTTACTGCTTTTTTTTGTTGTTTTTAACATTTGCAGTGCAAATAACAAATACTGAAGCTCGCATTGCATGGAATAAAGTCAATGTTATGAAAACTAAGCAACGTAAAATTAAAGC
>WEIS01078035.1:330-25761 GCA_013389965.1 Todus mexicanus | reverse complement strand
TCCATTCCCCTGGTCCTTCTTATAGTCATCCTGTAAGTGGCTAACACAGACTTGCTGGATGCCCCACATAGCAAAGAATTTCTTGTAGTTCAGTCCAAAATCCCATGTTTGACATTAAGAACTTGTGAGGCATTACTTCTCCCTGCATTTTCTATGTAGTTTTAGTATGGGTTGTGTTATCCTGCGGCCTGTGCTACCTGCTCCCTGCCTACCTCCTTCCTCTTCTGAATCAAAGCAATGATGCCACCAGCACCACTAGATGAAGGAGCCTGAAAGGAGCTTTAAGGATCTGAGAGTGGCATTCCCATACATGAAGTCTGGCAATCCTACTAATATGTCTCAGAATTCTTTCTATCTGTTCTCAGATGACAAGTTTGTGGTTCACAGCAAAAACTCGTTATTATTCCTTATTGCAGTTAGCACAGTTAAATTTTGTCCCATACCTGTCATTCCAGCTATTCTATTGCGCTAACATTGCCTCCCAGGTTGTTCAGTCAGAACATTTCATTAGTGTTCTGCTATTTTTGTGCCAAACAATTATGTTAAATTTGTCCTGGGGCAGTTCTTTGAGGAACACCACCAGTAAAATCCCTCCAGGCCAATGACTTCCTGATTTGTCATTTCTGCTTTTGCTACTTCCATACTTGGCTTACAATTTTTGCAACTACTAGTTGTTTCCCATGTGACACAGTTCCAAATGCTTTGCCTAAAGTCCAGGTGGAATATACCCCCTGAGTTTTTGTCACATCAACAAGCTAGTTACCCGATTAGATAGCAAAATTAATACTCTGGCATGTTCTACTTGGGGAATTTTCATTTTTGTCCCCACTTTTCATTACTTCGGAGGTTTTCATGATTCTTGGCTGCTCTTCTGGAAGGAATAACGGTCAGGCAGACATTTTCCAAAAGAAGTCCCAGAAGTACCTGAATATCATCATACTCTTTCTATTTGGATGCATTGTAGTGCATATAAAAGGGAAGGCTGGATCTGTTAGAAATACCTAGACATTGTGAGAATGACCTGCCTCTCCAGCCCAAGCAGAAAGGAAAGAGATTTGCTGCTATTAGTTCCTTTCAAAAGCTCAGAAGTTTATATTCATGCTGCCTCTGTCATTGATTATTGACTTGTAAGAGTCAGGCACAGCTAATAGAAAATTGCTGTAAACAGAGCAATTTTAGGAACACAAGGCTGGTTTTATTTATTCATCACTCATCAAACTTGCCGAAGAGGGAGGGCAGTTATCAAGCCTTGTTGACAAAATGTGTCACATCTGTATTAGCAAAATTATTCAGGCTGGTGCAAAAGAATTTACACCTGATTCTGGTTTCCACAGGTCATTGTGTGCCTGTCTCTCAGACTCCTGGCACGGCAGGCATGACATACAGATAATGACTGCTTTGAAGAAGTTTCCTTATGCTTCAATCCTTTGGAGTGACTGAAGAGATACAGATAAAGTAAAAATATTCAATTGTACCAATGGTTTTAGTGGAATGATACTGATGGCACCATGTGATTCACTTGCGAACTGTCACATCCTTTGGGAACTACCTGGAATATAATCTATATGCTCTGTTGGATCCTAGAAATTCTAAAGAAGTCTTACTTTATCCAATTTCATGTCCTATGTACAGCCAGCCACTTTGACCCACCCTCTTCCAGTTATCTTCTCACAATGGCATAGCCTAGCTAAAGTTCTGATCATCTCTAAGTCTCAGCAGAGCAAAAGATATTTTACTCCTGTTGTTTTCTGTCTTCCAAGATAAAATAAGAATAATCTTCAAGACCAGGTTCTAGTTCTAGCCCTAAATCTATGAAAATTTTCTCATCTTCTAGATTATTTTTCCTATCTACGTTTGCAGGTAGAGAGCTCCAATTACTAGAAGTCACAAAATCATAGAATCATCAAGGTTGGAAAAGACCTCCGAGGTCATTAAGTCCAACCTTCTACCTAACACTTCCATGGTCACTAGACCGTGCTCTGAAGTGCCACATCTGCTCGCTTTTTGAATAGCTCCAGGTGACTCCACCACCTCCCTGGGCAGGCCATTCCAATGTTTAACTACTCTTTCACTAAACTCAGAGTAAGTTTCTGTGCTCTCTTGAGTGGACTAACAGTGGGATCTGCGTGCTATTGACTGGATGTGTCTCTCTTTCCAGAAGGCTCCATTCAGCCTGCAGTATTGGTAGGGAAGTGAAAGATCATGGTGAAGTCTCAGTCTTTACCTGAGTAGGGGCCTGTCCGGTGAACACTCTTATATGTATCCATAGTGCAAAGAAAAGCTAGAGAGCTGTATTTGCTCTTTGTATTTCCCACCACAGATGAGGGAGTGATAACCAGCTGTTACTGTCTAGTGAGAGGCTCCTGAAGAGGTGTTTGCACTGCCAGGAGAGGTGAGGAGCTATTTCTGGGTGAACTGGCCAGCCATGCTCCCTTTTGAAGCCTCACTGTCAGGAAGGCTTTGGCAGCTGGAAGGCAGCCATGTGGTGGGACACAAGTGATAATCACACCCCTCTCCACCCAGAAAAACAAGAACCCCAGTCATATTTGTGCAAACGCCTTTTCTCACCAGCAAAAAAATGGGGGCTGCTCAGCCCAGTCTGGGAGAAGCAGAGAACCATCTTTTCAATGCATTTCAAGGTGTCCAAACTGTCTATTAATCTTCAGCCTAGGCAGTATTCCTGTTCCTCTAAAGGAGGGCTACTACCATTTGGAAGCCTGCTACGCAAGGTCTTTTCAAACACTCCTGTCTTTTCCCTTGGGCTGGAAGTCTTTATAGATTTGCCAGCTGGGACTCAGCCCCTGGGCTGATTCCAGTACCTGAGCTTAGTTTAATGTCAGAGTGAGCTGTCTGATCCCATGGGACGTTCCAGCATGCCCTGACGCAGGTGGGGCTTGGAAAGGTGCTGCTGGACTTCTGCAAGTAGGTGGAAAGGGACAGTGTCAAAGCTGAGTGGTGGCAAAGCAGTGATTTCCAGCTCCTTCTGATGTTTATTTCCTGGTGAGTGGCAAGTTTAAGAATATTTTCAATGCTTGTGGTGATAGCAAGAAGTATATACTAGTTGCTTTGCCTATTTATTTTGTTTTGAATTTGAGAATATCTGTGACTAAGGATATAGTTACCCATGCACCCCAGAAGAACCCCCAAAACAGAGACTAATTAACTGGATAATTGCTGACTCCTAAGTGTCTGAATGTAGAGTGAAACTTTTGGTTTACAATTTTTGGTGCTGCTTATTTTCCAGTGAAAGCAAATTGCCTTTTGATATAAAATACATGGCTCAGTCTCTAGGGAACCTTGTCTTTGTATTGTGCATAATTATTTTTAAAAAACCAACCAGCCAGTAGCCTGAGTGATCACAGCTGAAGAATGTAGACTTTGTTCCCAGGAAAAAGGTAGAAGGGAAGAAAAATTGCATTCAATTCTGTTATGTAATCAAGAAAATACATTCTTTCAGAGAAGAATAATGCTAGCTTTTCCCCCTCAAAGGTATTGTATGTAACGAACATAATTAATTATATAATTATTCGCAACCAGGAACAAGGATGTTTGATTCACCTTTATATATATGTGTATGTGTATCTATATATATAACTTTCCTCAATCTGTCAATTCCATGCAAATAACAATTGAAATTGTTTCTGAACACTGATAATGGGGCAGAGATTGGGAAGTTATGGGATGAGGAGGATTGTCTCACGTGCATTGATGACAACAGTAAAAGAAAGACTAAATGGTTTATCTTCAGTCATGGTCATAGCTTTCAGTTGAAGTCTGGTTTATATTCAAAGCTCTTGCCAAATTTGCTTTTGCCAGTTTCTGGATTATTTATCAGCTCAGATTGACAGAATAAGCTTCGGGCCCATGATGTAAGTCAGATGTCTAAATCTGGCCTTGTGTAGGGAACGGAGTGGGTTTTCCCAGCTGAGCAAGCCAGAAGTTGGGCTGCCAAAGGTGTCTGCCATGAGGGACTAGAGAATTAATGAAGTCTGACTCTTGTCTGTGGAGGCTGCTTTTGGGAGCAATACTACTTACAGACTAATAAAACTGGGCCAACATCCTTTCAGCATCTTTCTGCAGCAGGGTCACTTTCTTTCACAACTACCTGTTATGGCTTCTTTTCCAGCAGCTTCCACCTGACCAGCTGCTCTCAGTGAGTCTGCCAGCGCAGCAGGGTTGATGCTTTTCCGTGGGGGTGGCTGCTTGGGAGCTAAGTGTGTGCATCCTCACAGGAGGGAGGAAGCCTGAGCTGTTGGGAGGTACGTTTCTCTGGGTGAGACTTCACACGCAGGGAGCTGTGCATAAATTCATGAGCCCAGGGACAGCTGGCACCTGTTTTTTCAGGTGTAAATTCTGGCTCCTCTTCCATCACTTAGTATTTTATAGGCTGAAGAACTGAAATAACTCCACAGTTGTGCTACTGGTCCCACATAGCTGAGGAATTACTGAGGAAGCCAGGCATACTGGACTCCCAAAGCACCTGCCCTTGAAGAATCCAGTTTACACTGCAAGCATTTCTGGGCACTGCTCGTAGTTCACGTCTCTGTGCCCTGTCCTGGGTGGCATCTTAGCTGTCAGCTGGTTGCTTCCCTTGCTGTCTAGTGCAAGTGTGCCAGGTGGTTGTGTGCCTGTGGGGAATCTCCCAGCAATTGGAGAACTCAGGGAGATAGCCCTAGGTCCTGTCTTCAGTGGATTTTCCTTGCAGACACTTCTGGACACTCAGTGTTTCTTCTACCCCAGCCCCTGGGTAACTAGATGCTAGCTATTACATGCTTCATCTAAGAAATCTCTTGGCCATTTTTGTGACCTCTGTAGAGATGTCAGCTAGAAATGCTGGATCCCAGCTTACACTGCAGTTGTGAGGCTGTGCAGATATTTTCTCCAAGGCACTATTGTCCCTTGTGTTTTCTATTAGAGAGTCTTGGACTCTTAATGATTTTGGAAACATTTGGTCATACCCTTAAGACAAAAAAATCAGCCGAAAATATACTTCTGGGAGGAGGCTAAGCAAGCCTTTCAAGATGATCTTCAGAGTAGTGCATGTGCTTTATGAACTCTCATGTACAACACATCACTTGATATACAAGGAGGTCTAGATCTACTGCCAATTATTACTTTCCTCACCCTGCGATGGAAATGGTATATTTAAAGGTAGTTGTAATTGCTTCTCGGGTTTATCACTTGAGATGAATGAGCCTCAGTGACTATGCTGTTCCTCCTTCTCCTTTACAGTCTGTTCCCTGCTGTGGCCAGTTTATTTGCACAGAGTTTTGTGGGTATCTCGAGTCATAGCTCCTTAAGAGAGATGATCACACTTGTGCTTTTTCACTCACGCCTCCTGAAGACAATGTTTGACTCTGCTTGCTGAGAGTGATGGTTCATAATTTTTTGGTTTGATGTGACAATAACTCCTGTCTGAGCTTTCATGCCTGAGCCTACACAGACATGCTGATGGTTTAATCCTGTCTCTGCTTAGACCTTTCAAGAGCCATCAGTCCTTTGAGCAGGAGACTTGTGTATCCTGCAGGGAATGTAGTTACCTACAGCTGAGTATCTGCCTAAGCAAACTGTCATAGATTTGCTGGGAGAGAGCATGGCTGGGTGTGAGATCTCATGGTGAATCAGCTTGCAGGTATATTGGGTTACCTGGTGGGAAGCTTGCTGTTGGGCTTTTGGCTGGCCTTTCTGTTGGCTACAGCTTCTCTCTCGACACATCTGATCAGACCCACAACCAGCGTGGGAGGTCATGGAGCAGAGGGAGTTTACAGTATGAGTTCGGGTGTTGCCCTCTAAGAACATGGGTGAGAGTGAGGAATGCGCTCAAAGTGAGAAATCCAACAAGTCTTTCTACCTATGGTAGGTAAAAGGTCTCTTAGATCAACCCAAACCTCACATTTCCACTCTAGACTCAAGGCTGTTCCTTGAAGGAACAGACCCACTTCAGAAGGATGGATGCACTGCATGCAGTGATGGAAATTATAAGGTCAACAGGCCTTTAGGGAATATGACCAGATATTTAGTAAACAAATACATTTTAAAAAACCTCCTAAGAAGCTCTAGTAACCTTGTGATGACCCTACTGAGCTGCAGTGCATATGGCTGCTTTGTGACAAGGGTTCTGCAGGCTGCTGTTTTATAGTATGAAATGACCTTTGCCCACTTCAGAACAAAAGAAGGCATATTTATTTAATTTGTCATGGTTAACAAGCCAGCATTACTGAACAGGCTGTCCTAGTATTTTCTTTGAGAAGAATGTATTTTCCTCTCTGAGCGTAAGGAACTGTATTCCTGCCATGGTAAACAACCAGTCTCGGGCTCCAGTCTGGCAAAGCATTTATGTGCTTACTGAAATGCTACTGTCAATGGCAACTGCACGTCTGTCTAAAGTTAGAAATGACAACTTGAGAGTTTGACTGAATTGGGGCCTCAGTTGTAGTGCTTTTTTTAAATTGTACAGTACGTCCAGTCTTCCCATTGACCAGGAGATGGGGCAAGTGAGCCTTCTTACAGTTATGGTCGAGATTTTTTCTGAATGCAAGGTTAAAATGTAGCCCTCATTGGCTCTTAGTTCAACAATCTAGTTTGAAGGCTCTTTACCTTTGTACTGTAAGGGTCAATTACGTACTTTGACGCAACTGGACTATTTTCTTTACAAACATGTGTCGTAAACAATGGTTCAGTTCCTTGAAATTCTGAGATTTAAAATGATGTTCCATTCTTTATACAGGGATGGAAACAAATCTTTTGAAAGTTTTGTTGTGCGAAGATACGGGAATGAGCTTTCCCTCCCCAAAACTAGCCAATAGTTAGGTGTTTACGGCACTGACGGGGATGCAGAGGATCCAAGTTTTAGTCTTGTTAGACTTCCCTGTGCCTGTAGAGTGTACTAATGACAAGATCACCTTACCTGCCTTTGGGTCATTTTCTCCAACTCTCTTCTTCTAAAGCTGTTGTCACTTTTATACATTTATTGATGCACCTGGCTTGTACAGACTACGTGAATGACCACAGTTGCTGGCCACAGTTGCTTTCTGACCCTGCTTCTGGCTTCCTGTTCGAACTTCACGTGATGTACTTATCCAAAGAGAGACTGACTCAAAATAAGTCAGTCCCGGAATGCTGCCTCTTATAAGGAGTAAAAACTTTTTCTTGAATACATAGGAGGATAGTGTCCTCAGTTTCCCTTTAGCCACAGCCACACTTCTGCATGTTCTTCTACACATTAGCTCCCTAAGTGTGCCTTGCTTTGTCCCCACTCCTTGGAGCTCAGCTTGGTAGTGTGAAACCTGGAGCTGTTTTTTGTTCTTGCAGGCAATGTGGTGTAGATGAAAGAACCATTTGCTGCCCTGCACTAAGGTAAACAACTCAGTGAAGCTGTCCGTGTGTGAGGTTGGAGCCTCTGCAGGTGCAGAGCCCCATGACAGTGGGGAGCTTCGGCTCGTCCCGTAGATGAGATATCACTGATTGGCTAGTTGGGTGTATCTTGCCCTTGTGGAAGCAGCTTCCACTGTTCAGCCTTGAATAAAAGGTAATGACTTACCTACCCTGTTTTATTTTAGAGTGGGGCAGGCTCCCTGAGGTAGTTGGACGGAGGGGTGGAGAAGCTGGTATCTACATTAAAACTGCATAGGCTGGGCAGAAACAACATGTTGATATAAAACAGCTTGATTAAAGATTTTTTTTTTTTTCAAACAGCGAATCCCACCACTTTCTCCTCAAACTTGCAAAAACTGGAACAGGGAAATAGATGTGAGCCTACCTTTTCAGATATCTAGGGAGAGCCTCGGCTGCTGGGCTTTAACTAGTTTAGAGCAGGGATCTCTGTGCCACCATCTGTCATTATCTATTTGTTATATCCAAAACTTCTCTGTGTGAGAGGGAACATGGAGGAATTTCTGAATGGATTAGCATGACTTTGTGCTCTTGCTTGAAGCCATTACATGGTTAAAACTAAAATGGGTAACACAGAATATGGAGGGGGACAAAGTTTAAGCTGGTGTAAACTGAGAGCAACTCCTTTGCAGACAGTGAAAGTAATCAGACTCTGTTACAGACATCTAAACTGGGAAGAGTCTAGCTCACTCGCTGTTGAAGTACATTATACAAACAATTTGTGTTACCTTTTCTTCATGTCATTCAAAGGTTGCCCCAGCTTCTTCCTCTTCCACAGCCTCGTGATGTCTTCATACCTCACCTCTACCATTGCCTCCTCCATGGTGAGCAGCCTGACTCAGACTGGACTTCTCGCAGCCAAATGTCTACAGCCTGCTGCAGTCTCGCTTTCTTTACTTTCCATTCAAGTCTCCTGACAGCCCTACAGGAAAAGTTCCTTTGGCTCCTGCCATATCTACCTTTGCCTTTGAATGTTTTCATTGGCTCACTCTATGTCTTGAATCAAATTTTAATTTCTCTGTGCATTTTCAGCCAGCGTTTGCGTTTTGTTCATTTTGTGTGTCTTCATTATCTGACAGGCTCTGACTTCATCCCTATCCTTGTGGTCTTCCTCTATTTATTTTCTTCATATCCTTCCTTGTTCCTGAAGAGTTGTTCTCTTAATAGTCTGAGCAGTGTTACTAGCTCTCAACCTCCCCCTACTTTCACACTCTACTCCTGACCTTCCTTCAAGAGCCAGTGATTTTTCTCTTAATTTTCTGCTTTATGGATGGAAAGAGCTGCTTTACAAGAAACATACTGCTCCTGGGGTAGGTGTTAAGCATGACTTAGACTGCTCAGGCTCCTCAGGAACATGAGTTGTGACACAAAAGCAGCGTGAGACAGCTGGAAACACCTACAGCATGCGGTGGTTTATAGTAAGCCAACTGTTCAGTGACATGCCTGCCTCCGAGGAAAGCTATGTGTCCTGTTAGCCAGAGGTATCTCAGGGGGATTGAGAGTCTGTCTGCTCTTTGGCTCCTCACAGACAGCAGATGTTCCACGAGAAGGTGAAACATGCAATAAATGGTTGTATTTACTTGAAGCAAATCAGAGCTCAAGAAAAGGCAACGGTCCAGCCAAGTGTGTTTACTGCTGCGGGAATGCTTTTGTGCTGATGCAGCATCTTCCGCCCAAAGTCTCTGAACATTTTGAAAGCGTTAACAAAGGTAGGCTAATGCCAGTGTTTGCAGAGCTATCTGAGCCAGCTTTTTGCTGCCTATTTTAGATACTGCCGTCCATATAGCCTTCACTGAGTTTGGTACTGCTATGGCCGCTTGGCCAAGTGTTTCCGTAGCTGCGTGAATGGTTTCTGCAGCTGGTGCTGATCTCGTGCTGACACTGCTATGTGGATATCAGGACCTGAGCAGGACACTGCATGGCTAGCTCAAGCAGGTACACGTGAGCTGCAGTCACTTTAGTGTAAAGATACAGTTGTCCTATTTTTAGAAGGAAAAAAAATGTGAGACCTGGACACAAGACAAAAGACAAGTCGCAAAGATACATCTCTGTTTTCTACTGCTTCTTCTGAGGGGAGGGAAATGCAAAAGGCAAAATACTGAGTAGATTATCACTAGTGAAAATAGGCTCAGGCTACATTGTGCCATGTCTACCTGCTGAGTGAATTTTCAGCTAATGTTTAATACAGGGAAATGTCTAGTGACCCAGAAAGGAGAGAATTAGTCTCTTCATGCATGTGTGGATTTTCCTCATGGACCAACAGATACCTCTTTGCACGCTTATTTTGAGATCCAGAGGTAACTTGTTAGTGGCATACAGAAGAAGGCTGTATCTTTAGCCAACAGCAGGGTGTTAGTGCAGGGATTTCTTATGTTTTTTTCTAGTAAAGAGTGTGCTGCCAAATAAATATCACCTGGTTCTGGCTATGTGCCAGGGTTTAGGCAAGGAGTTATGAGCCAGCAGAACCGCACTGCCCTAACAGCTTCCAGCAGAGCTGTGGGGATTGATAGCTCCAGGATGATTGGGTGATGGCTCTTCCTCTCCGATGTATCCCCAGATAATTGTGGTGGATGGCTCCTCTGTGATGCTCTGGTGGTCCTCTGCTTACTTTTCCACAACAGGCAAAAGGAAGTAATCTGCAGAAATTCTTGGAATGGGCAAACAGCTCCCGTCCTTCCAACCTGCATACTTTCTTACTGAGAAAGTCGCGCTGTTCCCTTCTCCTTTGCTCAGCTCACTCTTGGTGGTTTTTTGCAGACGTTTCCCCAAAATGACCTTACTAAAACCAATGTGAAACAAAAGGCACTACCCACATTCTCCTCTGAGTACCTCGGCTACAAAATGTTTTCAGCCTGTGGAGAGAGATTTTTCCTCTCTCTTTTCGTTCTCCGTGCTCCTTGGCTATCTACAGTGACAGCCATATCTGTCTGATTTGAGGGAAGCCTTGCATGTGCTCAGTGGCTTCTCCTGCTAGTAATTTGTTCTCTGGAGCCTGTTGCCGTGCAGTATAAATAAATTTTACTGTTTAGTACTTTCCCTTTTTGTTCCCCTGCTGCTGGCAGTGGGTTGACCCACCCTGTTTTGTTTTTCACATTTATCTTTGTTTGTCCTTTTTACACAAGACAAAACCAGGAGATTAAATTATCAAAGATGTATTATTGGTGCATACTTCATTTGGTTGTTTTGTGTTGTAGTAAAAGTTCTGCATAAAATGGGAATTAAAATGCAACTGACATCCTGGAAAAATATTCAGTTTGGTTCTGGGACAGGGAATAAGACCTTGCCCCACTTCAAAAAGTCTAATGATGTGTGCTGAATAGATGCTGTCTCCGTACAAAAAGCATTTTTCAGCCATCCTGCCAGGTAAACTCAGTCTTTTTATAAGCAGTCTTAATTTGGCCCATTCCGTGTGTGTACAGTGCTAGAACGACCAGGATGTTTTGTGCATCAGACCTAGCTTTGCAGTGGTGAGTGTAGGTACTGGAAGTTCTCCAGTCGTGGTAGTATGTATGCCCCTGCAACCTCCAGCTCAGAGTAGGGTAAATATTTAGAGTGGCTGAGCCCAATTTGGGTTCTGTGTTGTTTTAACTAGATTGTTTCTGCCTAATTTAAAGCTGGCTTAGGCATTTCTCCACCACACCAGAATCGCTGCTGAGTACATGTATCCCTAATTGGGTATGATGAAGGCCACAGTCATGTTTTTCATGGTTCCAAGCCTGATGCTTAGAGCGGTTGAGGTTGTTTTTACTGTGTGAATGTGACTGCATATGCATTTTAATACAGGGAAAAACAGACTGTGATAGGTTAATGAAGTCAGTAGGGTGGTTACATTTGCCTACTTTCTTGGAAATCTTCATCATTCCTGTCTTTCTTGGGATGAATAAAAGGAATCTATCAATCTAGCCGATGTTTTTCTGTATATTTTTCAAGCTTTTAATAGCATGAATAGGTTTCAAATAACACAAACCAAGAGGGTTTTGCTTTCTCTTCCACTAATTTCTTCTAAGTAAAGAAGGACACCTCCATGCACAGGGTAAAAAAGACAAAGAGATACTAGCCCTTTGCCATTTGCATGTCACAAACCAGATCTTGAAAAAGGAAAGAGAATTGAAGGAGGGGAAATTTGTCACCTTAACACTGCAAATGATGTGAAACCAGAATGTCCTCCCACCACAGCATATGTTTGTGGTGGGTAGGCGGGGGAGATGCAGGGAAGAGGTTATGGTATAAAAATACCTTCTGAAAACAAATGTTTGGCTAGAGGAGAGAGTTTGTCACTGCAGCCAGACTAGAGGGGGGAAACCAGGCAGACCGGGGGCGGATGGGGAGGGGGGAGAACTTACATTGCTTCAGCAGGGTGAATAACTTGACGAAGTGTCTCAGAAATAGAAGTCAAATAATAACCATGAGAAGATCAGGTATTAAACAAGTAGATGGCCTAGAAAGTTAAGAGGAAGGAGTAAAAGCTGTGTAAGCAGAACAACAAACATTTTAAGAACAGTTAAAGCTGTACCAAATGCCAAGCAGAAGGGTGACAGGTAGGAACCCCGAGGTAAAGGACACGGATTTGTTCGTAGCCACTCTTGTGTTTTCATGGGAAGAGAAGCAGACTTTTCCTCGTTTGTCCTTAGAGTAATTCAGACATGCCAATTTGAATGCAGACCAGGGGCTCTATACGGTAACGTGACTGTTAAATGCAGCTTTGTAACGTATTGCTAGCATGGCTCTCCCTTCATGGGATGTGTCCCTCCATGTGTGATATGGAACAGTTTGTACACTCCACAGCATCCAGTACCGTGCAGATGTGAGCAAACACCAACATGACCACGCACAACGGCAGCCAGGGTGGAAAACGACAGTTTGCCTTGTCATGCTCAGGGGGAGTTCGTGTGCTGTGGTGGGAGACTGACATCTCCACATCTTGGGAGCTGTCGAGTGCACAAGTGGGCAAAAGGGAGGGTCAGGAGGGATGACACTTGGTGCTCCTGCGCAGTTCAGGTTGGCAGTAGCAGCTGCCAGCATTGGGAGGACAGCCTCCTTCCTATGTGTGATATTTATAGTTTTTATTTGGTTTTAATTGACTTACCTCAATGCTCAAGAAGGCGCCTAGCCCAAGGTAGTGTGGGTGAATGTGTGAGAAAAAGAGAGAGAGAGACAGAAGAGGTGGGAGCAGTAGGCTGGTGAGATGCCCTTTATGTCTGATAATCTGTTTTCCGGTCATGTATATATTGCCCATTTTTATGGACAGCTTCAGATGCTGCTTTTTTTTTTTTTTTTCTACTTCTTGTTCCCCGCTGCTTTAATTTGTGGGAATTTGAAAGTGGCTTGAATGGATCTTTCTGTGAAGAGAAGGTGCTTTGCTAAATCAGACAAAACCTGCCCTCCTGTTTACTCTCTTATTTTGCTAGGAAGTATGTCATTCTCCTGCCTTGGTGATGACTTTTGGTATAGGTCCTTCTCCCTCCTCCACGGTGTGGGATCTGCAGGGTATTTCAAATGAGATGGGGCAGCGGGGCTCTGGTGCTGCACACAACAGGTCTGCACCGCTTGTGATGGCTTATGGCAACCCAGCCACTGTGCTGACAGACTGGCTGATGGCGCTTCAGAGAGGGATTGCGCTGGTTTTAGTGCAGGCCAGGTTTCAAGGGTGGCATATGCTATGGAAGCTTGTTGGTGCCCAATTTGCAATCAAGGGTGGAAGAAGATTCATCTCTCTTCTCCTCTTCTGACCTAAAGCATGTTGCTGAGGTCTGTTGCACAGGGCGGGACTTTCCATTAGTAGGTGTTCAAACAAATTTGGCTATATCTGGCTGTCTTCATATGTTGATGTGCAGTCATTTCATACTTGCATTCCACAGAAAAGCAATGGGTGTTTTCCCCCTTCAGCAAATTTCAAAGAAAGTACACTAACAAAACATAGTTAGAGAAATTTTGCACACTCCAGTCAGCAAACTGAAACCTAGAATACCTTCTGAGACCCTATCTGTGCAGCTGCGTTGTTGCTTTGTCCTCCAGAGCTGACTTAGGGTAGCTGTGAGGATTAGTAGTCTGAGTTCCCTGACTTACATGCATGTAATATTAATGAAATATTTTGGTGGAAAACTAGCTTTTACATTTCAGATTTGTTTCGTTGCACCAGTTGGTGGATTGAAACTGCCATCACAGCAGCTGCCTGAATATCATGTAACGCAACATGCCTTGATGCCTTGTCATATTTCAGTGTTTGGTCACAGCATGAACAGTCCTAAGCATTGTGTTGGGTTTTTTATGAAGGTCCAGAGTTAGTGAAATAGAGAGGATCTTTTTTCCTCCACTTTCTCACAAACCCACAAGTTCTCATGCTTTTCCACTATGCCTTCTTTCCACTGATTCATTGATTCACCCTTCACTGTGCAAGTGTGTAGGGGCAGCATGGTAAGAAATGCGATACGGAAAGCCTACGTAGATGCTTCTGCATATGTCCTCCTGAATATACTGGTCTTCCTAAATACAGAAGATACTGAGCACGTAATGAGCATATAATACCTGAAGAATGGATGTTGCAATAGCTAAGAGATGTACAATTAGTCAAGAACGTCTTTGCTGGAGATGTTAAAACTAAAACCTAAAACTTTTCACGGAATTTCAGTATGTGTGATGAAACTCTCAGGGGGGTTTCTTATGTATAACGTGCAATTTTTAATAACAAAGAGAGAAAGAGAGACAGGTTCATTGCAGAGTGTTCAATAACCTTGTCATGGTCTGATCTCTGAGAGCTACAAGACCATGTACTAATCTCTCCAGTATTGTAGATATGTGTCTTAACCATTGGGCTTTCGAGGAGGGTGAATGAATCCGATTTCTGTGGTTTCTTTGTGTGACAACTCTCAGGGTCTTTGTCCAATTATAAAATTCTTCCTTATTTTTTATTTATTTTTTTTTAACCTGGGATTAAAAGTTTATGTTTTTGCAAAATGGAAACTTTGTTATCCAGCCAGCTAGAATAATAAAAGTTGTAGGTGTCTTAGGAACGTGAGGCAAAGAGGAAAGAAGAAAATGTGTTGTTTCATTGGCTCTGTGTGAGAGGGAAGTCTGGGCTTCATTTAAAAGTCAAATGTAAATATTTTTTTGCTAACTTTGGCTTGTGACAGATCAAGATTTGACATATTCTCATTTCTCCTTGCAAGCTGCTAAGGGTTCAGGCCAACTTGATTGAAATCTGCCTCTGACAGATGACAGCCTCATTTCGTGACTCCTATCTCAAGGCGACTGCCCCTCCTCCACAAACAGCAAGTGGCAATAGCATTTTAAAGAAAAGATGTCAGAGAGCAGCTTGGTTTTCTCACTTGTCATCGTTATTTGTTTTTTTCCTGGCCGAACCACCAGAAGCAGGTTAAGGATGACACAAACGAGCAACAAATCATGGGGTGGAGGACAGAGCATGTGACAATGCCCTGGCTATGGTGCAAACATTTGAGCTAGGTTTCGAAAGGCTGAGTTTGTGTTCAGCAGAGTTCATGAGTGAAAAATAAAAGTCTTTGACGATAACAATCAACAAGCTCAATCTCATTAGTGTCTACCCTTCAGAGAAGAGGCTGGAGCAGATCCCATCAAGCTGTGATTTGGTTCAGTGCACTGGGGAAGGTTCCTAGAAGCATTCCCCCAGCTTCTTCACACAGCGCACTGAGGGGAAAAAAACAACATTTGGCAATTTGTTGTCAATATTTGTATAACTCCTGATGCCACTAAAACTGCATATGCAGGCTTTAAACTAACAAAAACAAAGCCATGGCCAAGCTGGAGAGCTGGATTTGTTTCCATGCACAATTAGGTTTATTTGTTTAGGTCTCATTTTATTTGCTTTCAGATGACTCAGATAGGAGTATTGCAATCCTTTCAAAGTGAAGTAGTGTTCTGTGTATTTTGGGCATTGCGCTTAGCCAAATGTGGAAAGAATTGGCTGCTCAATAGTATTTTCCTATCCAGAGGTTTTTCAGACTTTTGAGAGGAACTGAAGGAATGTCCCTTCCATGCCAGGCTTCCCCCACATCTCTTTCACAGTGTCTCTCCACATTATTGTTAAAGAGCACAATAATTTTAAAACACTCCTCTGTTGTGCAACTGTTAGCAACTGCTCTTATTAATTGCTTTACCATTATGCTGCGTGCTTAAATTCTTCCTGGTGCCATCCATAATGTGCTGCTGTGAGTGCCTTTTTAACCCCTTCCAATAAGGATGTGTGGATGGTGCACTGCTCAGAATCTCCCATCCTGCTAGACCAGCTCTGGGTTCACTGAAATGATTTCCTGCATACACGAAGGGATATTTACATTTTGGCAAGGAGCCAAGTTTTCTGCTGGGAGTTAGTCACTAAGGGCAGATTATTTTCCAATGGATATGCTTGCACGCTATTGGTGTTAAGAGACTTGTCTCAAGTCTCAGTATCATGGCGTTTCTTTATCCACCACCCTCAACTCCCTAAACCAGAAGAAAATAAAGATGCAGGAATTTTGGGGTCTTTTCTTCTGTCTTATATGGGTAGGAGGCAATGGTGCTTAACTCGTGCTTTAGGCATCACTGTGTTTTGGGGTGATTTTTTTTGTTGTCTCTGTACTGCTAATCACTTTGCTTCTGGAAATGCCCCCTCGGGTGATGTTTCAGAAAATGCAGACAATATGAATAAATCCACATTTACTCCTATTTCTATGAAACATAAAGGTTAAAGGATTTCCTACACTCACCAGAAGTATGCATCTGATTTATGTCTTTCCTTAATGCTCTTCCCACTCATGCTCATAAAAGAAATATAGTAACAAAGGCTAATATACAATCTATTTGAAAGTTTGCCCTGATAAAACCAAACTGGAAATTTATTCAGTCTTAAATGTCAATTCTAAAATTTGGAATGTTTTTATAATCAAGGACAATAAATGTGGAAAGTGTCTCCGTGGAACGGAGCAGCGGCTCAGCATGCTGCTGGCCCGGTACTGCACGCACTCTTCAGGGGCAGATGGAGTCTGCACATCACGTAGTCCTCCCTGTGCAATAGCTTGAACTGTGAGGCTGCTTGGCCCCAGGAGGGATTGAACAATGCTTAGTGTATGTGATTTGTTGTTTTATTCTGCTTTTAAGAGCTTTTAAGAAGGTAGGAACCCAAAATATACCTATGACAAATGAGCAAATTGAGGAGGGATGTAAATCTTCAAATATAATACAGGAGAAAGAAATAATATAAATTTTCAAGCCTGTGTTAAAAACTAGAAGAAGGAATAAGGTGGGCGAATAGATTGGATGGTACTTAGAGATCTGTTCCATGCCTGCGATGCTTTGTTTCCCTCCTAACTGTGGAGAACTGAGGCTGTCAAAACAGATGAAACCCATTTAATGGCCTTACTTATCAGGGTATTGCTTTGTAACACCTTCAGGGCACTTTGACATTGTGCCTGGAAAGTCACAGAATCATAGAATTGTCAGGGTTGGACGGGACTTCAAAGATCATCTAGTTCCAACCCCCCTGCCATAGGCAGGGAGACCTCCCACTAGAGTGGGCTGCTCAGAGCCCCATCCAGCCTGGCCTTAAAGACTTCCAGGGATGGGGCTCCCACCACCTCCCTGGGCAACCTGTGCCACTGTGTCACCACCCTCATGGTGAAGAACTTCTTCCTAACGTCCAATCTGAATCTACCCACCTCTAGTTTTAATCCATTCCCTCTAGTCCTACCACCTCAGCTCCTCTCCCAGCGTAGTCCCGCGTGCAGGCCGCAGCTCTCCTGCCCTCTTTCTGCACACACCATTTTGCTACGTGCAGTTTTCAAGTTTAATCCAAGACTGAATGAGATAGAACTTCATGAGGAGCTGAGAGGAATCTGGGTCAGGAGCTGTCAGAGCTCGAGTTCTATAGGCTAGTGTTAAATATGTAATTTGATTATCAAAGGAAGTTGTTGATGCAGGACACTGAAGTAATTTGACTTCTGTTGACTGGTAGATATAAATCTAGATTTTATACACTGAAAATATGGAACCGTTCCAGATGCATATGCTTCAAGTACATAGAAAAATATAAAGATAGTATGCTATATTATAGCATACTACGTTAAACTGAATTTTACTGTGTAAAGGCTCCCTTAGTTGCCATGTACAACTAAGTGGTAAGACAGAGACCTTTTTTTGGCAAGTTATATGTGTCTTTTGCCTTTTTACTTATACCACACTGTGAGCTACAGCAGGGCAGGTTGTGATTTCAGTCTAAGATGGTTTTACCCCTTCCTTCCTGCAGATGTGTAGTTGTGTGTAGGCAGGTACTCGCAGATGTCTGGCTAGCAATTGAAGTATTGAGACTTGTGGCCTTACCACCACTTCCTGATGCGCGTTACAGGTAAGCCTGAAAGGGGAGGGAGACCCTGGGGAAGAAAATTAAGAGAAAAGGACTTTAAGATTTAAAAGCATCAGCTGTGAAGCCATAAAGCAGGACCAGGACATGGGAGGAAGGTAGATTGCGCTTCCTCTTCCACATAGTGAAGGACCTGAACAGTTAAGGATTAGTTAAATATTATGGCCTTTCCAAGCACAGGTAAGATGGTGTGCACGAGTCTTCTGTTATCCTATCTCTCTGTTCTTTTTCCTAAGACAGAGAGAGGTAAGTATGTATCTAAATGCCTGCTCCTATTCCACTTCAGGGTAAAGTACAATGGCTCACCATGAAACATCTCTGGAGAGGTAAATCTCATAGTCTGGATGATACATGCATGCTTTTCACCTGTTGTAAAGTGTTGCGTTTTGGCTGAGGATGGGGAGGAGGTGGCTACCACCCATGAAGGGATAACTTATGTCACAGGAATGTTAAACATACACTAATTGGTAATGACAGCACCAAATGGTGGGAAGCATGAGGGGTAAGAAGGGTGGAGGAATATGAACCACCAATGATGCTCTGAGAACTGAGCATGGCAGTAGCCAGGAAGACTCTAATGGCTCACAAGATGCTTTTTTTACCCTGGTGTCCTATGGCACTGGATTTTTCTCCATGTCTGAGGCTTGTTGCACATAATTTGACTCAGTCTTATAAAGCAGAGGATAAACTTTAGACTACTTTGACCTACTGGTGCTACTGTCAAAACCTAATTTTCTCACCAACTAGTGCAGGTCAAGCTGTCACCCAAAACCTGATTATTTTGGTAACCCACTTGATTGCTTCTTTGTGATGCTTCACTTTTCACAGATAGTCTTTTTTACCTTATCCTGTTCATTTTAAACAGGACCTTTGAGCCTGCTACAATTAATAACCTTTTTATGGTGATATGTGTTTACTTCCTCATTGCTGGATTTCATAAAGTTAAAGTTGCCAACTTTGAACTTTATACTCTTCAACAAAGTAAAACATATCAGGCATCTTCATTCCAACAAATTTTTGTATGTGGTTTTTCTTATTATTATTCACTTCCTTATATCTATAGCTATGTGGTCACTCACCAGCAGATGTGAACTTCCTCTGCTTGTGCGCTAAGCTGTGACTGTAGTTAGCAGGGTGCAGAGCCTGACTCGTAAACTTGGAGCTGTGGCTTAACACTTCTCTAACATGAAAATGTAGCTTTCAGTCAGCCCTGAGCGCCAAAACATCTGTCTGCAATGTACCTTGTAAATAAACCCTGTGTGAGTCACTACAGTTGCTTCCTAGACAGAGGAGTATTAGCATGCAATTAAGTAGCCTGTTTATGCCACAGATGGCACAGGCTTGAGTTTGAAGTCCAGTAGAGCTAAATGATGTCATGTATACAGATCAAGATGGAGTTTGCAGCAATTAGTAGTAAGGCACAAGTGAGGTAAAACTGCAGGTTATGAGATCATAGGATTGTCATTTGGGACAAACCTTCAGGTATGGATGAGGAGAAAATAGCACCATGCAGGAGAGGAAATCCTGTTCTGAGCTGGTCTCCAAAGCAGAAGTGCTGGAGAAGGCTCTGATTCATGGTATTTGCCGTTTCTTCTTTCCATGACTCTCTACCATCACTCAGAGAGGTGGGGGTGGGGGACTAAAGCTCTGTGAATATAAGTGGCGCACATGGTATTACATTATCTGCCAGCCATGTGAAGAAAAGCAAGTGTACTGGAGAGCAGTACAGGTCTGTGGTACAAACGTGCTCATTGTATGCAAGGGTGAATCTGGGGGACGCAAAACTTTATGCCAATATCTGACCATGCACGGCTGAGCTCTCACTTCCACGTGAAAGGGGGAAATCCCTGTGTTTGTACGTCAAGATAAAAATCTGTCATTTCCACCCTGCTTTTGTTCACCCCTTGCTAGCTTTATGACTAAGAGTCTCTCTCTGTTGTGTCTCTTACTTCCTCTGTCTCACACTTTTTTTCTTCTTCTTCCCAAGTATCCCACTGAGGAACCGCATGGAGTCTGCGCACCCCTGCCAGAAGCTGCAGTACTCCTTGGGAGCGGGTGCTGTGTCTCTCTTGCCTGCCTGCTCTATGCACAGCCATGTGTATATATCGACTAAGCCCACTCTTGCACCTGCTTTAAATTCCTGTGTGCTTGCTAAGGGCCCAGCTTCCCAGAGGAGCCTGTGAGACAGCTTTGCATCACTCTCAGGAGCCGGACATTCTTTCACAGTCTCACTACACGTCAAGGAGACAGTCAGCCCAAGAGGTGTATTCCCAAATCGACCCTTTAATGCAGTCTCCACTGAGATGACACCTGCTGATCTTGTACAGGAGTGCTGGCCCAGATGCAGTGGACCCTGATGACTGGAACAGCTATTTCCAGCAAACTGTAGCTCGCCAGCCACTCTGAAATTACCCTTACCATCCAACAAATTTCCAGCTAAAAGCGAGAACTGAGCTGTCTGCAATGAAATGTACCACTTGCATAGCAATTGCTGCATGTGAGGACATTCACAGATATAAATGAAAGCCATGCTGGTGGCTGTTGCCGCTTTACAGCAGCTCCAAGAGCTTTTTTCTGTTTTCCTCAGCTAAAATGGTGCCAGGATGCTTTTGTTGCCTGACGAGCTGCTGGCAAGAGCCTCCTGTTTGGCTACAGCTGATTGTGCTACTGCTTACTGATGCTGGGCCTGGCAGCCGGGGTCTGTCCCACCACCCCAGCCAGGAGCAGGTGGCTGGGGACACTGGGGCAGCCCCAGCTCCGGGCATCAGCTTCTTCCTAGGCTGAGGCCATGGGGCTCATCACTGGGCAGGGCAGTGCTGTGGGGAACTGGAGACTGGCACTGCTGCGGTGCCACTAGGGCAGGGATTGATGATCTCAGGGGGTAATGAAATGGGGTGCTGGGCCCTGGACAGGGAAGGGAAGCCCTGGGGGGACACTGGCAGGGCCCTGAGGGTGGCTGTGGCTTCCCAGCGCCGGCACCACCCTGCGCAGGAGCCCTGCTGGCAGCAGCATGTGCAGCCATGGGCTGAGGATCAGTGCACCTGCCTGTCCCACACCGAAACCTCCCTCGAGTGCCTTCTTCAAGTCATAAACCTGAAACTGAATCAAATACCAGATTTTAATGCTTCTGCCGGAAGAGGGTGACTGCCGGAGTCTGGCTTTTTTCCTGGATAGCTAGAGATGCTTTAGAAATGCTGATGTCTCTCGGGTATAGCCAGACAAAATTATCATCTGGCCAGGCGATAAACAAAACCATTTGTTCAAGGTGAATGCAAAACCTCAGCACCAGCCTGGCCTTCTGACTATAATCAAAATGTTTATGTCCATTTGAATTAAAGTCTCCCTGCAAACTGGAGTTAATTTACGCCTCAGCAGAGCATTTGGAAATGGAAACCCAAGGAGAATGTCAAGCACTGAGCATCTGAGAAGTCACCTCACAGAGAGGTGAAGGTCTGTAAGTGGGTGAAAGGATCCCAATGCCAAAGTTAGTTCCCAACAGATAGGTAGGATCTGAGAATAACCTGCTGCTTAACAACCACTAAGGAAAAGATGGCATCACGGGAGAGGCTTCAATCTGTTTCAGAGGCCTGAGTTTTGCCTCCGTGCTTGTGGCAATGTTCTTCATTTGTGCAATGATTTCCACCCAAGCAACAATACTGTTAGAGCAAAAATGATACCGTTGATGAATTATTCGGTGTTAGCTTTCAAGTCAGAAAAGTGAAAGGAGATGTATTTGTCATTCTGAAATGATGTCACCTTGGGAAGGGAATAATGCTTTTGGACCACAAGATAATTAACGTCTACTACCCCTGAGGGTTTGATTAAGCTATCAAGTACCGAGTGACATCTTTGTCACATGACACTTCTTTGGAAACCATAAGCACCAGAACAGCATTTCAGTGTATACTTTGGCTAATGTGGAGCCGCTGCTTCTCCCCAGGGCTGTATTTGTCATGACTCCTGGGCGCTGAGGAATATTTGGTCTCTTGAAATAGGTTATTTCCTTTTTGGAGAGAAATAAGAAGACACAAGCAAGGGATTAATAATTTTTTAGGTAGAACTTCTGCAGCAAGGAATTGAGATGGATATGAAAAAGTGTTAGTACTTAGACCTTTGGCTGTGTTGCTCAGGAGGAACATTTTGCATTTCACAATCAGGACAAAGGGAGAAAGTCTGTAATTTTTTATTATTTTTTTTTCTGTAGGTGTTTTAAACACAGATAACTAATGTTGGCACCAGTAAAGTTTCTTGTATTGAAGAAGTGCACTGATAAAGAGTGAGGAATGCCCATATGAGACCAAAGAGATGGTGAAGAAAGACAAAGAAAAGGCAGCGAAAAGGGGAAGGACATACAGGTGACAGAAGAAAAGTGACACAAGTATGGGAGAAACACAGACCAGGCAATTTTTAGGAAAGTAATCCGTGAATTACCCAAACACACTGAAAATCTGTTAGTTTCACAAGTGAATGGACCCTGCTCTGGTAGGTAACACTGTCCTAGCTTCTACCAATTCACTTTTAAAAGGTAAAATCTTTCTTGGTCTTTAAATGTCTTCAGCCACAATGTTCATGTTCTTGCATTGCTGTGCAAGAAAAACTCGTGCACAGCAGTTCTAACTGAGCAGTGAATACTGCAGGTGAAAAAATAGAATCATAGAGTTAGAAAGCTAATCATGGGTTAGAAAGCTAATTAAAACTAAATATCACAATATTGTTGCAATTCCATCATGATGCTTGACATGAAATGAATTTTCATTTAAAAATAAGGAGCAAACAGTTTGTTTTATATTAATTTTTTCCCCTCCTTTTAAGAAGGAGTACCACAAAATTTTAAAATGTCTGGCTATCTTCACATAAAAAGAGCTTATTTCCTGCTCTGTAACTTTATGTCTCTTAAGGGCACCACAGTCATGATGCTTTGTTGCTCCCTAAGTTTCTCAAGTGGAAGAAAGTTTGTTGAGTAAGTAAAACAGATATGAAAATAGCAAAGGACGGAACACCCCCATAACTCTACTACACTTGTTACGTTCCACAGCAGTGTAAAGTGAGAAAAAAAATCAAACAAAATTCAATTTGAAATATTTTGTTGGATTTGATTTTAAAGCTTTCCGTGAAAAGATTTAATAGAATTTTTTTTTCAATCCTTAAGCTTGTTTTGAATGAAGAACAGTTTTTAGGATCCAGACCTTCTACTGGCTGTAATGTTTGGTTGGTGTTAGAAAACCTCAGGTTTGAATTCATCAGTCTCTTTCATTCATGTATGTCAGCCAAAATGCCAAAGAAACAATCTGGGCATGCAGGGCCCAAACAGGAAGGGTTTAAAATGTTGCCCAATCATTCAGAAACCAAAGATCAGGATTTATTTCCTTCTTTTTCACATGCTGCAGCAGAAATTGTCTCAATTTTCAGTGATCTCAAATAAAAATAATTTTGCTGGTACAATGTGGAAAACATTAAATAAAAGGTGTTGAGTCAAAAGCTATAGTTAAATGACAAATTGTCCCTAATACTCTCAACTTTTATTTAAGTGTTTTATTAAATAATTATACATAGCTTGTTGCCTCTTGTTTTATTTGTTCTAAGGATTTGTGTGTTTCTTAGCTTGCTAAGCTAGGGCATGGGATTGGAAAATCTCATGAAAACTCTCATGGCTTCAAGGAAGGAAGTAATCTTTTTTAGGAGGAAAGTTCTATGCTTGATAGAAAATATATAAATATTTTCTCCCTAAGTGAAATTTTAGCTGTTGTGGCCTTGACTAGGGGTATGAACTCAAATTATTAGTACAAGAAAAAAGAATGAACAACTGTCATTTTTATTCGGCTCTTCCTGTGCTTAATGTCCCTGTGCCAGTCACTTTGTCACCATGTTGCATTATTCTCTAGAAGCCTGGTTCAAAGCTCTTGAAACAGCTTCCTGAAGCAGCAATTTACGGTAGGTCCCAGAAGACTTCAGGAAATACAATAAAGATCAAAGTCCCAACATTTTCTGGAGGCAGATAGAGTGTAATAATATTTCTGGAGTTTTTTCACTGAAAAAGGGCTGATCTTCAAGTTCAGTGTTGACAGAAGAATTTCCTGCTGAAGTTCATGCAAGATAGCTGTGATTGAAGCAAATTTTTATGTAGTACCTGTGGAGACTCAGCAACACGTAGGAGGAAGTGATGGTACCTCTTTGGTCGCAATGGTGTCTTATGTCATTTGAAGAACAAAGAAGATCTTTGTGGCACCTGTGGGAGGAAAAATTAAACTTGCCTGAGGGAGCACAGCTTTTCACTTTCTCTTATGACTGCCAGCAGATAGGGCTGAATTTTGGGGTGGATTTAAAAGAGTAACTTGGATGGAAGACATCAAAAAGAATGGGGAGGTGATTATGTACTTGCATCATGAACTAGTCCTACTATTGCTGTGAGTTATCATGGGTTTTCATATGGAAAGGAGAGTGATAATTTGTTTTTTGGAGACTGGTTTCTATTCACTGTTAAGGAGCTAAGGGCTAGCAGTTTCCACCTCTGGGTATCTTATCACCAGGAGATAGAATGTGGCAATATGCAAAGCTTTGTAGGAATCTCTGTGATCGCCTCTAGGCAGCCTGTTAGAGATCAGAATCCTTTTGAATTACTAGAATTTTTGAAGTGTGAAGGAATTATTTGAAGTTGTGAGATTTCACTTTTGTACTTTACCTATAAAATATATGCTTATCTTAGTAAAGTAGAAGTGAAATACATGCTGCCAGAATTTTTAAGAGCTCTGAACTTCAAAGAAAGAACCAAGCATTTGTTCTACACATATGGTAAACCTGAGGTTTGTCTTTGTGTCTGCTCGTGCACTATTGAAAACATTCCCAGACTTCACAGAGACAATCACCTGGTCAATAATATTCTCAGCAGAGAGCAGATGGTGGGATCTGATGCTGCACAGTCTAGTTGCTATGAACTGTTACTGCTGGCAACTGTGTATGTGGGATTTATAGGTGAATGTCCTACCCACAGCTTTGGAAATTCATTCTTCTCGTGCTTTATTAATCAACTGTCTTACTTTTGCTGAAAGAATTTGTAGCAGTAGAGATTGTTATCGTTGGTACATTGAAGAGGATGCAGACTTTTGAAAAGGACCCCTTGTCTTTTATTAAGTGATGAAGAAGAGGGTGTATGGCGAGCTGGGTTGGAAAGTAAAGCTACAAAGTATACCACATCTCACCTTTTCTTTTTTTTTTGTTGGTGAGGATTCTTGTGGCCTTTACTGAAATGTTTCCTGCTGGGCATTTAAATGGAAAAGTTCTGGTCTAAATGGACCTTGCATCTGAGTGGAACTGGCAATCCCTATGTTAAAAGTTAAACCATTTCTAGAGTATATAAATAAAAGAGCAGAAAGATTATATAATGCTATTAAAATGATATCCATTTCTTTCCGTAATCATTTAAAGGTGTGGAAATGAGGATACACATATTCACAGAGTTCATAGCTTATTTCATTCTGATTTGTTATTATATTGGAAAAACAAGTTACTGAGTCAGTGTTCTAATAACTTTTTCCTTAGCGGTTGATAATTCCTTGATCGTGTTGCTTTTGGAAGCTTTTATTCTTTACTTTGTTCTAACAATCTGGAAATCATTCTCAGTTTCCAAATTTTGGTCTCAAACCGTCTTATTTCCGTAAAGTGGTACCTTGCTT
>WEIS01078023.1:2991-18692 GCA_013389965.1 Todus mexicanus | reverse complement strand
CAAACAAACTGAAAAGCCACCAAAAAATAAATAGTTTTTATCCTGTATATATATGCATATATATGCTAACAAGTAAATATTTAACTATTTAACAGCTGCCTCTTTTTAAAATGAGAGTACCTTGTATTAGGACTGCTGGTGCCTGGAAGAAATCAATCCAGGCTGACTCAGTTGTCAAATCAGGAAGCTATAAAGCAATCCAGAAACACAGATACTTAAACCTTCCTTCAACCAAGGCTTTTCCTAATCTTTGCATGAGTCAGGTGCTAACCACAGGGGAGTCTGGGCCCTGTCCAAAGACAGACAAGCATTTTACCTTTCAAATCACTATTTACAGCTTGAGAGGCACGACGGAAGATCCTTCATGTAAGCGTAACAACGTAATGTGACAATTCGGAGAGGGGTTTGGGAATCCTTCGGTTTAGAAGCAGTTAAAGGCTCACGATGGCAAGCAGCAGCAGTGATAGTTAAGGGAAAAGGAGTCTGGAGTGATCTAAAGCGAGGCTAACGGAATGCCTGACATATAATTATCTTCACAGAAGAAGAATCTTTATTTTTCCACTGAAATTAGGTCACATGATTAATTCTAAATATTAAAGACTGACATCTTGAGCAATGTTTCTTCCAGACTAATCTAAATTCCCTGAAGTGCTTTGCTCAGACGCTGAAAACATGAAAAGTGCTAATTAGCACGAGAACACACACAGAGCGACATCTTATTTCAATGCTTTTTCTGTCCCGGCCGATCAACATCCCAGAATCCAGGGGCCTTCAAAACTCGGAGCAGGAGCAGAAAGCCTTTGCTCCAGCCGGGCTGGGCACTTGTGCCTCTGCTCCTGCAGGAGGGATCACCAAAACCAATGTATCTCCGGACCTGAAAAGGAATAATTGTGAATTATGATTACCCAAAAAGACGAATTCATGAATTATGAATGACCCAAAGCTACGCTGATTCGGAGCAATTCAAGACAAGCTGGTTTATGCTGGCTCAGTTATAAATCAGGTCGTTCTCCTCCTGCACAAGTACAGTTGGGAAAATCCAACTCTCCATCTCTGCCATTAAAAAGTTTCATTTCACAGTTTTATCATTTGAATCTGAGGACAGAATTGAGCAAATCTTTGTTACAAAGAGCAGAGTAACAAAACGCGCTGCGTCAACGTCTTTTATTAGTAAAGCTGGTTTTTATTAGCATCTCGACTAGCCACGTAATCTGAAAGAGAGCAACTATGAAAGAGGAGGGTGTTTTGTAGATAACCCAGGTAGCAATTAAAGCGGAAATAACTCCAGATTGCTGAGCTGTGCTTATCTCAACACACAGAACCAGTTTGTGAAAACCTGCAGCCCTGAGCCTTGGGCTGCGGCTCTGGAAGCCAAACACAGCCTGGCTCAAGACCATGAGAAGCCAGGGAGGCAAACCAGCCGCGCTTCCCGCAGCACTTAACGGGAATCGCAGCCGCTGATTTCGCTGTGCCAGCAGCTGCAGAACCCACCGGGCGGCACAGGCACTGAAACACCTCAGGAAAATGCGTGTGGATGGACTCCCGGGCCTGGCAGCGCCTCCGGGCTCACCGACAGCGGCTGTGCCCGCACACCGCCCCCGAACCGCCCGGGGGGAAGGGATCTCTGAGCTCATCGAGCTCCCTCTGCGCCACATCTCCGCGGCTTCAGCCCCGCCCGGCTCGGCCCGTGTCGCTCGCACCACGGGCAGGCCCCGGCGCCGGGGGCGCTCCCGCGGCCTGCGGGGCCCAGGCCCGGGCGGGAGGCCGGGGGCTGCCTNNNGGCGCTGGGGCCGCCCCGGTGCCCCCTGCCCGGTGCCCCCTGCCCGGTTCTCCCTGCGCGGTTCGGGCACCCCTGGTCGGGCTCAGGCGCAGCCGCCGGGCCCGGCTCTGCAGCCGGGGCTTGTTGACGAGCCACAGGAACCTCAGCTGGCCTGGGGTGGCTCCAGGAGATGAGGAGCTGGCGGGGTGAGAGCTGAGCCAGGCGCATGTGGAAGTTCCCTCCAGGCGGTGTTTACCGGGTGTCCCGGAAAGTGCCGCTTCTAGAGTTCTCAAACCGCAGAACAAACCAACCCTGCTGCTTTTCTTAGGCCGGAGGCGATCGGTCGTTAGGGTGGAGAAAGAGGACAGGACACGTAGCCAGTGGGATTCCCCTCGGACTCTGGGTGGCACAGATTCCCTGGGCCTCGGGGCACAGGAGCGGGGTCAAACAACAGGGAAAAAGGTCTGAAAGCGCCTGCGGTTTGCAGGGGGGTGCTGGGAGAAATCCCTTCACCAGCCCCTCCAGGATGGAGTCCTACAACGATCCTTAAAACTTAGGAAGAACTCGGTGCAGTCACTGCCTGGGACAGAGCACCAAACTGCACCGCCCTTGGTGGCACAGAAATGCGGGCATCGCAGCTGGATTTTGGTCTGTGTTTACCAGAGTAGGTGTCAAAGTCCTCTATTGTCTTTTTTTTTTTTTCTTATAAATTAGCTTCGGTGAGCAGAATATGAAGTGGAGGATGTTGCAGGAAATGGAAGAAATGAAGGCTTATGGTTTTTAGGACAGGAGAAGTCCCACACCTAGAAAGGTGTTCAGTTTTGGAGGAGTGTTGCAGCTTTTCCTGTCCTGTGTAGCTGGGGTTAGCAGTTGAAAAGAAACCCAGATTTTCTGCTTGTGCTATTGGTACCTCTTCTGTGCTTTTGAGCAAGTGAGCTCTTACAAGTGGGGTTTCTCCTTTGAGATTGAAACCTGGCTCCATTTAAATGCCAGGCACAAATGTATCTGTTCCTGGTGCCAGGGATCTCGGCCACGGATTCAGGATTAGGGGAGGACTAGTCCAGGGAGCAACCCAAACTTCCTAGGGGTGTGTTTTCACATTGTCAGCACTTACACCCCAATATTCCTGTGTTAGCAGCCAGTCTGTGGCAAAACTTATGGATTATTTCTATGTATTTTACCAAAAAAACCCAAGAAGATGCAAACTCTTGAGGCTTCCTTTGTCTTTGGGTTGTTCTGTACTTCCACTTAGAAAAGAATTAGGGATGCACAGATAGAAGAAGAGTATTTTAAGCATTACTTTAGGCAAATGAATTCAACATTGTTGCCGACTTACTCACAGAGGTTTTTGTTTGCTGCTGAGTCAGGGACACAGCTAGAATACGAAAACATTTGCTCAGAGGTTTTTTGGGTTGGTCTGTTAAGGTGTGGGTTGTGTGTGAAGTTTAAATTCCAGCCAGGCTTCTTCAGCTGGATTGAGGTTTCAGAGCAGCCCATCTAACCTGGGTGGGTTTGTTCCGTGTGCTGTAGGAAACCGAAAATAAGGAGGCATTTTATTACACGTCTGTGAGCTCCCTTATGAAGTAGGCAAGCTGCTGCGAGTGTCCTGCATGTTTTATGGATGGTTTTGGAGTAGCGATTTTCGGAGGATCACTTCAGCCATGGGAGCAGATCGTAGCCTGGCCCGTTAGTAAACAAGCCGGTGCATGTGCTGTGCCAGGGATGCTCTGTGCTTGTCATTGTTTCTGCCTCGGTCACGTGAGATGCGCTCGTTTAAAAGAGTGTCAGAGCAATTGTTGATTGGGGTGCCTCAAACCAAGAGGTGTTTAAGATAAAATTTGTCTGACCTCACAGGCAGATCCTTACCGAAGTGTCGCGGGTGATTCAGTGGGTGGCTCTGGTTTCATTCCGGGTTTACACTACTCACCGACGGTGTCTTCATAAGGAAAGCCGGTTTTCTTTGTAGCAAATGGTGCAGCAATGAGAAAAATCCCATTTTTATAATGTTTAATAAGCTCATCTTTAGAAGCTCCTCGAGAAGACGAGTGTGTACAAAAGAAGTCCCAGGAGCTCTCAAACGCTACTTGCCCCACATCCCCTGTGGCCTGAGCTTCATTTCCAGTCAGGCTAAGGACAGTGTCACAACAGCGCTGGGTGTGGCTTGGGCACTTATTCCAAGATTGAAACAAGCATTTTAAGGGTCATTGTGATAGTGTCTCTTTGCCTTTACAACTTCAAACGTTGTTGTTACAGTTGCTGAATGTTTCTGAAACATTTGGAGCCCGGGGATTTTAATCCTCCCTTCCTTTCAATGTCTTTTTGTTGGATAAGGGAAAAGCAGCGTGTGGGCATGCTAAAGAATAAGGTTCTGCAAATAATGTTGTTGGGTTTTAACTCCAGGATTTCCTTGTGTCTTAGAGCTGTATTAAGTGCCCTGATGATATTTCATACTTACTGCTTCATCAGCTACTGGAGCTGACTAAACTTTGTCTATAAAGAGATGTCAGTGCTTGAGAAAGGAGCTATTTGTGGACAGTCCTGATAACTGAAGCTTTCTCTTTAGAAATAAAGCAATAAAATGTTGCTATCAGAAGCTTCCCCAAGATGTGTTTACCTTGATTTGCAGAGATTGACCACTCTAGAGAGGGAAGATGTCAGCTTGTCTGGCCAACCAGTCTTCTGTTTCTCTTCTTGCTCTTTCTTTAACTGCAATTATTTCTCCAATTGCAATTTCATAGAATCATATCATCGTTCTGGTTGGAAGAGACTTCTAACATAATGGAGTCCACCTGTTCCCCCAGCCCTGCCAGGGCACCACTGCCCCGTGTCCCTCAGCACCACATCTCCACAGCTTGGAAACCCCTCCAGGCATCAGGGGGACTCCCCCCCTGCCCTGGGCAGCCTGGGCCAGGCCTGGGGAGCCCTTGACAGTGGGCAAGAAATTGTTCCTCAGCTCCAACCTAAACCTCCCCTGGCTGGGGCAACTTGAGGCCAGTTCCTCTTGTCCTGTCCCTTGTTCCTTGGGAGCAGAGCCCGACCCCCCCTTGCTCCAGCCTCCTGTCAGGGAGTTGTGCAGAGCCAGAAGGTCTCCCCTGAGCCTCCTTTTCTCTGGGCTGAACAAGCCCAGGTCCCTCAGCTGCTCCACCCCAGCCTCCTGCTCCAGACCCTACCCCAACTCTTGTTGCCCTTCTCTGGACATGCTCCAGCCCCTCAAGGTCCTTCTTGGAGCGAGGGGCCCAAACCTGACCCCAGGATTCGAGGGGCGGCCTCCCTGCTCTAGCCCTGCTGGCCACACTAGTGCTGACACACTCCTCGACCCAGCCTGGAGGTCCCTCTGAAGAGCCTCCAGCCCCTCAAGCAGATCACCAGTCCCGCCTAGCTGGGTGTCATCTGCAAAGGGAGCGAGGGTACCTCAATCCCATCAACCAGATCATTGATTAAAGGTATTAAAGAGAACTGGCCCAGTACTGAGCCCTGGGGAACACCACTTGTGACCATTTGGGGTTTTTCTTGAGGGACTGTCTAGTGGGATTACAGAAGCCAGTTGCCTCTGAGACAGGCCGTTGTGAGCCACGGGCTCCTGGAGTTGTTGGAGCTACAAGGCAGGGTGTGTGACACGGCACCGAGCAGGGATTCGGCAGATCTAGCACGCTGGGTTAAGTCAAAGCTGCCTATTATAACCACCTCACTTCTTACCACAGAGGCAAATGGTGACCAGCGTATATCCAGAATTTCCCCACGTCAGCTTGATGAAATGTCTGCAGGCTCCCTTCACGTGAAAAAAATGCTCCAGTTCCTGGTGTTTAAGGGGTTGACACGGTGGTGAACTGCTCTCCGTAAAATAGACCCTCCTGGCTGAGTCCCAGAGTACAGACTAGCTCTCAAAAGTCGTGGTTGTTGACTTCGTGCTTAGTGGTTGAAGTCCATCGATAAAATAATTACTTGTTCTTTGAGGGAAAGAAAGGATCTGGCAAACAGAGCACCAAGGTTTTGTAACTGTTACATCACTGGGAGAAAAGGTATTTATAAAGCAGTGGAACTAAGATTTTACATAATGATAGGCAAGGACATTCCTAAGCCCAAGTCTTTGAGTCGCGGTTAATAACAAAAGAATTCCTTTTCTTTTGATGAATTTCCTCCTGTGAACTGATAAATTAATTGGGCATCTCTAATGTCTATTTCATGCTGCCATTTTGTCCTGGTTTATGTATAGTAAATATTATTTTCCTTTATGGCAGAGTTTTTTCTCTGGCTGTATCTTTCCGAAAGCAGCAGGAGAAGAAGAACATGCGAAAGCAAACACATTCCTTTTATAACAAAAACTTCTTTATGTTTTGCTGCACTTTTTAATTCACAGGCATTTTCAGCCCATATGATATCAAGATTCTTGGCTTTCTTTCAGGCCTCGTGGCTGTAACTATATTCCTCTCAGAATGGCCCAAAACATCATGTGTCATTATCTGGCCAAACTGCAGGAAATACAACACTGTGACTTGTTAACTGCCTTGTCTCCTGCCTGATGTATTTAACAACACACAAGAAGCTGTTGGCTATTGCGTGGAATTAATAACTGTTAATTGGTTGTTACTCTGAGATACCCAGAGGAAAGCGTCACTCTCTTCTCCATCAACTACTTCGGCGCTCATAACACCAGAGCAAACAGAACTGCGGCGTTCCCAGCAAGCAGGGATTCCTCGTTCCCCACAAATTCTGTAGGGAAACAACTGAACGGAGCAGTTGATCCCAGCTGCTCTGGGTATGAGTATCCCTTTAAACTGAACTACGCTGCCGTACAGATGTTAGTTTTACTGCTTTTGGCAAAAACCACGTAGATGGAGTTGCAAGACTGAGTAAGTCTTTTTAGGAGCAAGTGTTGATGTTTTGTTGTTGTACAGAAATGCGGTGTTATCGTTTGCCATTTGAGAGGATGGGATTTAGACACAGGCAGCTGGTTAAGAATCATTTAGCACAGTCAGTCTTTGTATCTACTGCTTCAGTACCCTGAAATGTTATGGAAGTTGCTCTATTTTGAAGGATTCACAGCACAAAAGTGACGTTTCTGTCTTTGTAAAGGAAGGTACCAGCTGTAGGATGTGCTTTGTTGTTATCAACGCTGCTTCACGAGCAAAAATAAACCTAAACACCCCTGATGCTTTAGAAGAATCAGGAAAGTACTTAATAAATTATGTAAGAAGTAAGAGAGGGAGAAATTATTTAACATGCCTTGATGTAAGGAGGAAAAGAGAAGGTGGTAAACTTTATGGTGGGTCTCCTGAAAGATCACTCTGGGATGTCTGATTAGGCTGAAAGCAAGCAGAATTTCAGCTACAGAAAGAGGCCTTGAAAATGGTGAGCGACAGGTTGGCCAAAGAGTGCAGTAAATGAGTATTATCAAATAGCTTGATGTGGATTCCTCTTGTGTTGATAAACATTGTGTTTATTGAAGGTTAATGCTTAACAAATGGCCTCGGATGGATTCACGTTGTACAGAAATACTTTTCTAAAGATGCTGCCAAGGAAATTAGCCATGTTTTGCCTTTAGGAATACACTGTGCTGTGAATTGGGTGATCTGGTTCACAACCCTTTCATACTCTGTGAGTGTTCATAATGATGTCAAATCAAAGTTACTAAACCTTAAACCAGTGTGACAGGAGAGGCTTTCAAGCTTCACAGTTTTAAGGAGCAAGTTGTTATTAGCCACCCAGAAAGCACCTTTGCACACAGAGTGTTCTGCAAGGGACTCTTGTCTTGTTGCAGCTGGAGCTGGAGGGGTTTCCAAGCCATGGAGATGTGGTGCTGAGGGACAGGGGGCAGTGGTGCCCTGGCAGGGCTGGGGGAACGGGTGAACCCCATGGTCTTAAAGGAAGGTATCATTCCACCCAGAATGATTCTGTGATTGATTCTAAGCTCCCATCTCTGCACAGGTCTGCCAGAGGAGACTGCACGAGGACTCCTCACGCAGCTTCAGGTGAGGTCGTGGGATCGATTTGTACCCACCTGCAGTGACAAGTTGAACTGAAGGGGCACATTCATGATGGGTTCAAGACAACTTTGCCACTGCTCTAATGGATCATCGCACCTTCCTCCCTGTGCAGCCTGCGCGCTTTCATAGAATCCCAGGTTGGAAGGGGCCTCAAGGATCAGCTGGTCCAACCTTTCTTGGCAAAAGCCTGGTCTAGACAAGCTGGCCCAGCTCCCTTCCTCGCTGAGCCTTAAAAGTGTCCATAAAAGTGTCCAGTGTTGGCGACTCCACCACTTCTCTGCGGAGATTATTCCAACAACTGATTGTTCTCGTTGTGAAAAATTTCCCTCTTGTGTCCAATTGGAATCTCCTCAGGAGTAACTTGCCCCCATTACCCCTGGCCTTTTCCATGTGATTTCTTGTAAAAGGGGCGCCTCCATCTTCTTTGTAGCCACCCTTTAAATACTGGAACATGGTGCCCAGGTCTGCCCTCAGCCTTCTTTTCTCCAGGCTGAACAACCGCAGTTCTCTCAGCCTTTCCTGATATGGCAGCTTCCCAGTCCTTGGATCATCTTGGTGGCTCTTCTCCAGACCCCCTCCAGCCTGTCCACATCTTTTTCATACAGCGGGGACCAAAACTGAACACACTGTTTCACGTGTGGCCTGACAAGCACCAGGTAGAGAGGGAAAATGATGTCTCAGTCATTACCTGGTAATGCCCTTGTTGATGGGTCTCCTACATACTGTAGGCTCAGCAATGAAAGCAAAACCACAACAAGCTGAAGATCATGTGAAAAGCGAAATGATTCCGAGTCCTTACACAGAAGAGGAGTGACAAGTAGAGGAGCACAAACCTCAAATGCCAGAGGGGAAGAGCTTACCTGGAGGATGTGGGCTGGGGGGAAGATGCTGTTGAAGTTCCTGAGAAGGTCAGAGGTGTGGTCTGTGTTGGTCCCAGCAGGACACTCAGGCCTTCAGCAGCTCCCTACATTAACCCCTGTGAACACACAGACGTAAATGTTTGAGTAAAAAATGTGTGGTGGTGCTGTGAGATCTTGCTGGTGACATTTCGAGGTTGCTCCATCACTATTGAAAGGCTGTGGAAATTGAGGAGGACCAGAGAAAGGCAAATACTGTACTCCTCTTCAGAAAGGGCAAGAAATCCTGGGAACTACGGGCTGGTCAGGCTCATTTTGGTCGCTGGAAAAATCATGGAGCAATTTTTCCTGGAAGAAATAAGTTTTGACCCCACTTTGAGCAGGCAGGTGGCTTTGTCCCCTCCCCAAGTCTGTCTCAACCCCAATGATTTGTCTGTGATGCTACAGAATGTGTTTACACACAGATTTTCAAAATCCAGCATATAGTTCAAGGCCCAAGACTGGCTTCCTCGGTCACTCTGCAGCTAAATTACTTTTATTTGTACCACGTGAAAAGCATAAAATAAAACAAGCAAAAAAAGTGTTTATTTAAAGAGTTTGTAATTCTTCTTTGTGCACAGAATCTCTCAGACCTCTCCCAAGAGTTGGGTGACCGTCACTGGCCTCGTTTTGTGCTTGACCTAAAGCACTGAGATTTAAAACGGCGTAACACACACAAAGGTCGAGCAGGAGACTTGAGTACAGAGAACATCATGCAGAATAAACCTGCCGTGAATGTCCTTCTCTGTATTAATTGTCTGTTGACTGCTCTAAATCATTATCTGTTCCATTAATAATTGTTGCTTTGTGGTTTTTACAGTCCCTTCCCCTTCTCTGAGAACACTTAGTGGGACTGAGAAGCCCTTTGTCATTGGATTGATCCCTTTTAAGCTGTAGATCCGTCCTTAGTGATCTGAGTGCTTGGTTAGTGATTTGATCACAGGAAAGTGACCTGATCAGAAGAGCCTTTTCCAAAAGGAAAGACGCTGCCCAAACCTGTGGCAGAGTCAGAAGATGCCAACAAAACACTAATGTGCGAAAGAAATGAATGGAAAAATTATTCCATATTATTTAGTGGGAAACATCACCGGTGCATTGTGTTAAGTTGTTGTCAGCTCTTTAAAATAAAGAGGTTCAGAGAGAGGGGGAATAATAAATAACGGGTCCACAATATGCAATGATAAACCCAGGAGTATTTGCTCATGTGCTGTCTCAGTTTAGAAGAGATGCAGAATATAAGGAATGGCACAAAGAGACAAGTGGTGGCCTCTCATTTATCATAGAGAAGTCGAAGTGTAAAAGGAGGACAGAAAATACCGAATTTATAAAAGGAAATTCTTTGGTTCCATTGCTAGTGTCTGAAGCCAAAAGCTCTGAAAGATTCAAAAAGGATTAGAGGTTTATGTGGAGGATGAGAACATCCCCAGTTACTTTAGATTAAAAGCTCCTGGAATATAAGCTGTCATGTTCTGGGACATTAGACAACCTATAAAACAAGAGGATTTAAAATGACACTTTCCCTGTGAGTAGGATGTTGTGTTTGTCCACTCTGAGTTGTTTGGCTTCTTCCTCTGGAACACCGAGTACTGGGAACTCAAACCCTGATGCTAAACTCAAAGTTCTTATGCTGCTGGACTTAGGCAAAAGTATGTAAGGGGAAGCCGTTCTTTGTGTTGCCCAGATGTAATGTCTGTTCTACCACCTGAAAAAGGAAGGAGAGCTACGCTAAGTCCTGCGGTGCATGAAGAAGGGTATGGCCAGCAGGTCGAGGGAGGTTCCCCTCCCCCTTTACTCTGCTCTAGGGAGGCCACCTCTGTGTATTGTGTCCAGTTCTGGGCTCCCCAGTTCAAGAGACACAAGGAGCTACTGGAGAGAGTCCAGTGGAGGCTCAGAAGATGCTGCAGGTCCTGGAGCATCTGTGTGGGCAGGCCAGGCTGAGAGCCCTGGGGCTGCTGAGCTGGAGAAGAGCAGCCTGAGAGGGGAACTGAGCAATGCTGAGCAAGAGCTCAAGGGCCCGCGGGGGGCAAGAGGCTGGGGCCAGACTCTGCTCAGGGGTGCCCAGCGCCAGGCCAAGGGGCAGTGGGCACCAACTGGAACCCAGGAGGTTCAGCCAGAAACTTTCAGGAGGGTGCCAGCCAGAAACTTTGAGCGGGCAAGTGTGCAACGGTTCTCCAGTGCATGTCATTGTCCTTAAATCATGGGGAGAGCACAGACAAATTGATGCCAGAGTGTGATGCTTATAAGGGAGAGGTATAACAAGGCTACTGAACGGAGTCCCTACCTTTTAACTGAGGAGAGCCGGTGTCTCACTGTGTGCTGTGTTTGGTTTAGTTGCAGATCTGGGACACGGCCGGCCAGGAGAGATTCCGAACGATCACCCAGAGTTACTACCGCAGCGCCAACGGGGCAATCCTGGCCTATGATATCAGCAAGAGAGGCTCCTTCCTGTCCATTCCTCGCTGGATCGAGGATGTTCGAAAGTATGCCGGTTCCAACATAGTACAGCTACTGATTGGTGAGTTCAAAAGCAGAATACCAAGCGCTAGAGGTTCCTGTACGGCGTAATTAGTGCCAGTACTTGATTAAGGTGGTTAGAAGCTTTATGTCTGGTTGAAGTTCAGACGTATGTAATAGATCTGATTGGGCATTTTCCCAATATTGTTTTACTTAAGAAAGTGCTGATTCCTCGAGCCAGAAATGTTTTGATTTGCTCAAGTTCCGTTAAGGAGGGGACAGCTCTGTATCAGTAGCCGTTGCATCTCACTCAATAGACAACTTGGCACCCAAGATTTCCACGTTCTGAGGCACAGCTGCCTTGGAGCCGTTCTCATGGGAAGGATCGTAAGGTTTCCAGGGCCCTGAGAAGCTCCGTCATGTCAAGCTGACGTGTTTTGATGAGCCGGAACACCCACATACTTCAACAGATGGGGGATTTTTGGCAGGGCTTTGGGGCAACCGGGGTTTGTCAGTTCTCTGCTAGAAGTTCTGCAGCGCTGATGTTTCTGATTCAGTTGTGGCTCTCGGGACCTGCAGACCTGCTACTACAACATCAGTACTACTCTGCATTTCCGTAGGTACCAGCAGCCTGCTGTTGTTTTCACAAAATGGTTTTAACTTTCATTTCTAGCCCATTTTTCTCTTGTTAAGGTCTATAACCACTAATTTTAGGTTCCTGGCTTCTCCTGTTCCCTGTATGAGTCACACAAAAATAAAGGTTGGAAGGGGTTTAGGACATTGTCTAGTCCACCCTCCTGCTCAGAGTGAGGCTAAAGGCAGGTTGGTTGGGGCCTTTTCAGTCAAATTTTGAAGATCTCCAAGAATGGAAATTCCACAGCTTCCTGCGTAACCTGTGAACCTCCTGCCAAATACTTTCTCTGCCATCAACAGTCATTATAAACGACCCTAATGTTCCTTTTTCTGCCAGGAAACAAGTCTGACCTAAGTGACCTTCGAGAGGTTCAGCTGGAAGAAGCTCAGAGCCTGGCTGAACACTACGATAATATCATCTGTGCCATAGAGACCTCTGCGAAAGACTCCAGCAATGTGGAGGAGGCTTTTGTGAAGATGGCCACGGAGCTCATGCTGAGGCATGGAGGCCCCATGTTCAGTGAGAAGAATACTGACAGCATCAAGCTTGACAGCAAAGACGTCGTGGAAGGCTGGGGGTGTGGTTGCTGATACGAGCTAGGTGATGTCCCTGACTTTACTGGAATTTAGATGGTGCTTCACCCTAATGCTGAGTAGCATGGTAGCCATATTCTCCTCCTCCTCCTGTGAAACCAGCAATTTTGTAGACATTAGACACAATCCCGTTTGCTTTGGTGTCTTATTTTTTAAAAAAAGGGACTCTGGAGAGGTTGTCCTGAAAGTCAGACCCTCTGCAAAACTTACTCAGCATTTGTCCCCCACCATTTTCCTTTCTCTAAACTTCATACAAGTTGCAAAAGTGGAGGAAGCCACTTTGGACTGGTGATGTGGGGTGGGGAGACAGGTGGTTGGGAAAGAGGCTGATGCACACCCAAAGTTCTGAAGCATTTAGCGTGGTACTGTTGGCAAAGGAGGTCACTTTCGGAACAGGCAGTCTTGGCAGGGTCTTTGAAAATCCTCAGCGCTCCACCCATGACCAGAAAGTGACGGTGTCTTTGACGAAGGTATTTCAGAACACCCAAGCGTTTTGTTTTCAGGACCAAGTAGCAGTTGCCTGTCCTCAGGCACAGGGAGTGCTGGTTCGGGTTGAAGAGGCCCAGGTGGGGAAGCCTTCTCTCAGGTTTTGTCATTATTTTTTGAAGTTACCGTTTTAACGAGAAGCAGAATCAGCCCGAGCAATAGCGCGTGACTTGCTGTCGAACAGCATTGGACTGGCATCGTTCATTCAAATACAGCCTTGAGGAGAGGGTAGATGCGTTTCAGTTTTCTCGTTTGCACAGTGATAGCTCCACGTGGCTATAGGGGAGTTTTTGCCCTCAGGTCTCTTAATTTCATTCCACAGCTCAAGACCTGCACCACTGCAAACAGGGACTGGAGAAACCTTGAACCGACTGTTAGCCGTGGTCTCCTGCCACGTGCCTCACGGTCATGTACAAGGCTAATTCTGGTCCTACATTTGACGTTGCGTTACCCGAGTTAACGGCTGAAGTGGCATAAGTGGATTTGGTTCTCGTCTTGGTTTCTTTTTGACTCCATCCCTTTAAATACAATCTGGGCATATAATGGGAATGAAGACATCCATAGCTGGAAGCCGCTTGCATGGCAACGTCCCAGTTGTGAGAAACCGGCGTCTTTTTGAGTGATTCCCTCCCAGCTTTGTACTCGGCTGCTTCCCTCTCCCCTGTCATGAGTTACCAGTTCCTTTTCATTTCTTGAAAACCCTCAGCAGGAAAAATCTTCTGCTGTTGAGCAAAAATCTACATCACGTAGTAAAATAGATCTCATAATTCAACTACGTATAGTTGTCTGTCAGATTCAGCTCTGTATTCTGTGCTGAGGATGCAGTTGAAGTTCTGATGGCAGCAGTAAATCCTGTCCCCTCTGGGTTTACACTCGAGCACCTTACAAAAATGGATTAGCAAAGGGAGCAGGAGTAGGATCGTTCTTAACCCTGCAGCTCGAGCAAAGGTGTTGAGAAGTGATGAGCGATATTCGCAGTCCTGATCCTTGGAAGGAGTTCATTTTCAGATAGCACCTGCTTGAAGTGAAGTCACTTGTCCCTTTTGAAAATCTTGATCGAGAAGGACCTGGACTGGTTTGCTGCTGGGGCTACGCCAGGTTTTAGCCATTCAGCATATCCAGCAGCACGGAAATCAGGAAGATTTAAGAAAGGGCTAATGGATCCTAATTCCAATACTGTTCATCTTCCTACAGAAAATATGAAACCATTCTCTGGTCTTTCTGGTTTTTTAAAACTCTGAGGTCGGTACTCGGGGAGTTCTGTACGCTTCATAGCCTGTTTGCTTCTCATCGAAGGGACTAGTTCTCAAGTTTTATAGTTGTGAAAGGGCCTTAAATTTTTTTGCTTCGTGTAGTTTGCACAATTCCAATGTTTGGTATGGAAGGGCAGGTTGAGCTGCAGAACTTGATAATATTTTTGGATCGTTTTCCAGGACGTTCCCAGCTCTTCTACATCCCAAGGTAACAGGCAATAAGTGTCCAGCAGTAACTAGACACTGAAAATGAGAATTGGCTGAATTCTAAATCTGCTAGCGATTATCAAACCCAGTATTTCACAGTCCAAGCTCAAACTGAGTCGTGGTTGCTGCTTCTCCTCCTGGTTAGCTGGTCCGTAGGGTACAAAGTGCTAGCGAGCATTTGACATTGTCACGACATATTGTGGTTTCCATCTGTAGGTCACAGTCC
Source organism: Todus mexicanus (assembly GCA_013389965.1). Lineage (NCBI taxonomy): Eukaryota > Metazoa > Chordata > Aves > Coraciiformes > Todidae > Todus > Todus mexicanus. The sequence continues at coordinate 4,200 of WEIS01078023.1, read as the reverse complement.
TGCAGCTCTGCATGCTGAGCATGGACCCTCAGCTCGGCCTCCCGCTCTTTGCACGGTTAGTGCCAAATTCTTTAAGCTGTGCGGATGAAAACCCACCCGTGTTTCAGAACAGTATTGCTACTACTCGGGCTGCAATCGGTAGTTTACACAGTAACTCATCTTCAAACCGGAGCAAGGTGCAAAAGGAGTGTAACTCCTGCTTCCAGTGCAGTCAGCGAGTGACTGTGCTTCTGCAGGAGATGGGGAACCGAGGAATTACTGATCCCTTTCTGTAGGACTGAGGTTTGTTTAGAAAGCAAGTAGAACTGGAGCAAGCACTACACGTCTTACAGTTTGCCCCCCTGTGTCTCTTAAGCTAGGCTTGAAGGGTGAGACTGTCTGCAAGGTCGGCTGGTTCAGTCAGAAAACAAGAAATACGGCGTCGTTTGTTCGCTGTGTTTTCAGAGGAAGGCACCGCTTGAGATTAGTTTTCATTTTGCTGTAGAAAGCTTAAGCCTATGGCTTGAAGTCAGCTCTAACTCTTGGCTCTTCTGTGTTGTAGCGAGCTTAAGACAAGTTTGCATGCCTGACCTAACTGAACAAAGGGATAGACCGAAGCCCCGACTTATTTTTTCAGGTTAGTAGCAGATACAGATAACAGCACTTGGGCCGTCACTAAGAAAAGTGACTATTTCAGTTAGCAAACCCTTTATCTGTTAGCAACAGCACAGTGCTCACTAGGCTGATAGAAATAAATTAAATGGGACATGCAACATGTAGCTTCTCACTCCCCTTCTGGAGCCCTTTCCGAACTCCGTGGTTCCCGCGCAGAGCTGTAATTCAGGTATTAGGAAGGCAGTCCCCTGGGTTGAATTCCGTCAATCCCATCGACACCCGTCTTAACCTGGGTGAAGAGAGCGAGTAGCAGTAAAGCTGAGATTTACGGGTAAAACCCCTTCCATTTCCATCTGGGTTTCCAAATGCGCGCTGGTCTACATCAAGTGAATAATTCAGCAGCGCGTGAGCAGAGTTCGCGGCGGAAACATTGGCCAAGAAACCCGTTTACTGGCAGTTGAACATCAACGAGATGATGGTGCAGCAATTGCTTTTTAAGCAGGTCTCCCTGGCTGACCGCCTGTTTGCATTCGGATGTCTCATTTATTTTTGGCAGTACCCAAAGTGTGCAAAATAGCACAAAAACACAGAAGGCAAGGCAGGGGGGGTGGGGGG
>WEIS01078016.1:0-20990 GCA_013389965.1 Todus mexicanus | reverse complement strand
TTTAAGCAGAGTTTGTTGCCACTTCTCCTTTCATTATCTCTCTCAGTGTCTTATACCCACACCGACTTGGCTTCAGAGACACCGCTGGGAAGACTCTGAGCCAGTTGAGTACACTCAGGGTGGGCAGAACAAGTTCATGTGGGTCAGGAAGAGCATTATTTGTGAAATACCATTTTCCATGGTGTGTCTCAGTAGCTAGCGTTGATGCCTGCTCTGTGTGCGTGAGGGGGTAGAGACGAGTGCATATTCATATTTACTTGATTCATTTCAACAAACTTGGCTGCATTTCCCCCACACGGGCAGCAAGTCAAAGGAAGATGTATTTAGCGAGAGGCATCCTCCTTAAATGAAAATTAAAAACTACGAAAAGAGCTAAAACTTTGAGTAAGGCAAGAGAAACAATCCTTTTTTTGTCCCAAGGAGGTTGAAGAATGAAAGAAGTGAAGGCTCAGTATGAATGAGTTTCTAAGATCTAGCGCCTTGCCATATTCCTAGAGTTGTTCAAGGGTGTTGAAGGAGGAAATGTAGTCTCAGGTCATGATATTACCAGGTGCAATATGCATTAGTGTACAAGGGCATTGTGCTATTTCTGCTAGGATTGAATTGAATACTTCGTGGGTCTTTTTTCATTGCTCAGATGTGCAGATAAATGATGTAACAGAAGACTGTCAGTAAATTTACAGTAGAATTATCCGTGAATATCATGACTACGAAACTTCTCCTGTTCTGATTGTATTACCCTTGTGCAGCCAGGAAAGCTCTGAAAGAAAACAAATGTTGACTATACCAAAACAACTGCTCTGATTTCTACTTTCCTCTAGTGTTAGGTATTAGAAAATGATTATATATTCCTAGGCTGTAGAAAAACACCACTTCAGTTAACCCCAAAAGAAGAGGGAGAACCATAGGTGAAAACACAGTGGGCTCAAACAGGGAAATTAAATTGATGTCCTGGAAAAATAAACACAGATCAGGGAATCCTCTCACTGATGGGTGCCCCAGAAAGCACAGATGCATAAAATGCTCAAATATCCCTTTACCCTCTTCCCTCCTTTTTTTTAACCTGAATTTAAGAAGTTCTCAGCATTCGATTATTTTTCTTCTTTCTCTGTGCTGAGGGTCTTTAGAAGTGCAATAAATATACAGAAAGGAGATGGAGAGTCTGCTGAGGACAGATGACCTAATTTATGGCTTTATGTCCCAAGTCTCACCAGAATATCCAAGGATAAGATCAGGTAGCTCCCTCACAATTGCTAATTAGGAGAAAGCTTGACAGGGAGACCTTGAATCTTTTTATTATCCCAAATAATATAGCTGTGGGGAAAAGGATCTGGAGTAAACAAGGCCTTCTACAAGTCCTTTGAACCCTTGGAAAATGCATGTCTTCCTGACAAGACCGTGTTGATTACCACACGAACCTTCCTAACAACTATTAATGTATGCACAACTGCTTTGGAGGATTTCTTTTTTCATATTCTAAGATGCAAGGCCTTCAATAGACCTGACTTCCAGAAGGTGGGTATGTGATAATTTGGGGGTACATACACTAAATTTTGGTTGAGGAATTGAGGAGCTGACCGATACAGAAATACAAGGGAGATATAAGAGAAAGATGAAAAGTGTGAGTTAAGAAGCTGTTGTGAAAATGAGCAGTTACATAATTTAAAGAAACAACTTTTTAAGGGGAAGGAGAAGATAAAGCAACGTGCCCTTTGCCATGAAAAAGAAAACTCCAAATCAATGCTGAAAAAACAAATGGCAAGGTCATTGGATTGACAATGAATAATAGACCAGCTAAGAAAGGCAATTGTGTGCTTCCATTCTTAAGAAAGCCATTTCTTCTGGCAACCAACCATCCCAACCAGAGACTGGAGTCTTATTAGAGTAGGAAATGAGTTGTTCTGCTGACTTCACGCGCATCGTGAATTGGCTGCAGAACTTCTACAATAAAGTTCTTTTAAAACGAGTAGCAGATTGCAGATGAGATTCGTTACTATGCCTCACAGCACTCAACTCTGCTAATGCTGCCAGAATGCAGGCGACACATGGAGGTTAGGTATAGATTTAAATGTGTTAAATTTGACTCTCAAATTAGATTGATTATGGTAGTGTTAGACAAATATTATCTGAAAGGACACAAATACAGTAGTTATCAAAATAAAGCGCCAGCCAGAAAGATTGATTGCCTGGGCTTAGCTGGTTGATGTGCTGAACTTTATCCGGATACCCCGTGCTGGTTTCTCACGTGTATGAAGGGATTGCACTGTGCCACGGCAGCAAAAGTTCTAAAGATCTGATTGCAAAGATTAGCAAAAGGCTCTGTATTACTAAACTGATGTCATTCACAAACATGAAGGAAATATATTTTGAGATATAATAAGAAACAGCACTTAAAACTTTCTGTTTTCCTTTGCTGGGAAGTGACAGGATACGCCACAGCTCTCTTGCTGTATCGGGCGACTGTGAAGCAATCCACCCAGTAACACAGAGCGCCTGCTGAGACAACTAACAATGGGCCATTCACTGGAAAAGCACCAGTAATTAATACTGGAGTTACACATGGTTATAGGCTAGTTAGAGGCCTGGCGTAAATGAGTATCGCTCTAATGGTACCCTAATTTACACCCACGTTACATGGCTTTTAAAGCTATTTACTGTGCAAGCATTATTTTTTATAATTTGCCCTGTCAGAGGAGAGGTTGTCTTCTATTTTGCAATGTGTAAGTGCTGGTTTCAGCATTTGCCGACAGGAGAACAGGCAGATCCGCTTGTTGTTGTTGTTTTTGTTGGGAAGTCTTGCTCTGTTGGGAGTAATTGCAGTTTTCATGACAAAATGTTGCATGTATTCCATTAAATGTATCCCTATACTCTTGTGTTGAGCAATGGTGTAGTTAAGGATATACCAGGGATTTCCACTGTAAAAATCAACCACCTATTCTGTAGACTTTAATATAGTTGTAAAAGCTGATTATATATTGGAGTGTGAGTGTAAAGATCTTGGAGAAAGAGTTCTTCAGCACACATAAAAGACATCTCTGTATAATGGCTTATAAACATCTTCCCTCAAAACCTGACAATATTGAAGGGAGATGATGAAGAGCTACTCAAAAATCCATTTAACTGATAAGCTGAATGCTCCTAATAACTGAATTTCAGGCATCACAGGGAAACAAGTGAAGAAAACACAGTCTGAAGCGAGACTGTCAGCCACAGGAAATCCTGCCCTTTCAGTAGAGTTTCTATACAGTGTGCCCGTTTAATATTTGTAACATCAGCCCTCTAGGTACCCACAATTGCTGGGGTAATGCAATTAAATCAAGGCTGAGGAGCAACCAGGGAACATCACCATGAGTTTCTTTCCTGCTTTGAGCTTTCACTAACTCAAGGATCTCTGTGTTGCACTCCGCCTCATGTAAGGAAGATGTCCTGAGTCCTACAGAACTGCAGGTTATATGCCAGGATTGCTCTCACGCTCTTACCTCTTTGCAGCCATCTCTAATTTTCTTCCAGTACATCCAGTATAGCCATTAAACATGTAAGCTCATGAGACTTAAAGGATATGAGCAAAACTTGGTACAAGATACTACAGAAAGATACCTAAAGGAAACACAACTAAAACTCTGGGGAGTGGAAGCATCCTGCCATGACGGATGTGTCTTCATGGTGGGGGGAAAACCATTTAGTAAAGATTTCTTTAAACCAGCAAAGAAGGACATAATGAGAACATATTGCTAGGAGCTAATGGTAGACAAATTTGAATTAGAAATATTTAATTGCTATTATTAAATCTTTTATTTGTTTAGAAAGACACTATTATTATTATTAATCTTAGCAAGCGGGAGCAGTTCAGCACTGAGAAACATTGCTAAGGACATTGGTGTTGATGTCTTTAGATCAAGAGTTTCTTCAATATGCGTTGCATTCAACGGCAAAGTTTTGGGTGTAGAACTGACCTAACTTTTTTGCTAGACCAAATCCAAGGCAGGAACTACGAGCAGGTGGAAGGAGTGGAAACCACTAAGTGCAAAATAAAATTAACTGGAAACCACAATGTGCAAAATGGAATTAACTGCACTCTTAGAATGGGCATGGGGAGTGTGGGGGGGTGTGACCGCATGAGCCATAGGTTACAGCAGCCCTGGGGAGCTGTGAAGGACTTTCCGTCCAACCACACCAGTGGGAAACTGCGCTGGGTTTCTCTGGACTGGAGGTTGCTCTTTGCCTATCACACAGCAACCTCGTTGCTCTTCAGGGTATCCTTTAGAGATTTTTGGTGGTAGTTTATTCAGTAACTAAAATTTTCTGCTTACTAATTCAGTTTCAGAACACGAATAGAAAACCAAACAGAGGGTACAGATGGGAACAGCAGCTGAGCAGGGCAGGGTGAACCTCGAGTGAGTGACAGTTCCTAAGCAAAATGCTCTACATTTCTCAAACTCTTGGGTTTTTNGGCCCAGAACCTGGGGCCCAGCCAAGGCCTGAGCCGGGGGCTGAGACCGGGGCCGGAGGCCTCAGGGCAAAGCTGAAGCTGCCAAGGCCAAACCCAGCGAGGAAGAGTCCCGAAGCCCAGAGAGCAGCTCGAGCTCAGGGAAACCAAAGACCAAGGGCAAAATGGCGAAAGGGCCAAGAGAGAAGGGCCGAGACCCTCGTGATTCCTCAGCTTTATACCGAATATGACGTATATGGGATAGAATCCCTCGTTGGCTAATTTAGGGTCACCTGTCCTGTTCACTCCTCCCTGCACCCCCCCCAGTGTGGTACACAAGATCTATCAGTGACCTTGGTTTGCAAACCAATCCCTGGTACTAGCTATAAACATGGAGCGTTATCACTGCTAGAAGCAGACTCTGCAAAAACATGCTGCTAACTTCAGAAAGACTTAGCTGAAAAATAAAAATCATAGAACAGAATTGTTCTGTTCTAACCCAAACCAGGACACCTGCTCTTTTAAGTTCATTGCATATCTGACTATCCCATTAAAGAGATTTAGGGGCACCTCTAGTCAGTGAAGGTGACTTAAAATTAGCTTGTTTTACGTCATATGAGTACAGTTTAGCTGTTGCAGCTGGGTCCTGACCAGCAAAAACATCTTAAACCATTCCAGATTTGTTCTCAGCTCATGTCTGATGGCTCCCTTAAGGCCATCGTATTTATATATATATGTATATATTCATATCCATATATATATATATATAAAAACTCATTTTTAATCTAGGTTCACTTAGATAAAATAAAACATTCCAAATTTTTAGAAGAGAAGGGAAAGTACAAGTTTCTTTCTTGTGAGGAGAACTGAGTCTTCCTTGAAGATTGTAATAATGTTCTGCTGCAGTTATCTTCACCAGCAGATTTTGGCAGAACATGATTGAATCAGTGCCTGAGGGTACAAATTCCGTTTCAGGAGTGTGTTGGAAGAAGGACTCTGCCAGCACAGAGATGGTGCCTGCAGTGTAAAAACTTGGGAATAGAAGGGGTAAGGTTGTGAGAAGGGGGATATCATGGTGTTCATGATGAGACGGAACAGCAAACAGGAAACCTGGGCCAAAGTTCCCTGTGAAGTCTTCAGCAAAGCCCAGCTGGAGCCAAGGCAGCCTCAGAGTAGATGATGGAGGCTGCAGGCAGCAATGCACTTACCTCACCTGATGGGGAAGCAAACTCTGTACAGGCTGAGGTTAAGATGGATTTTTTGGATCCTAGTCCAATATTTCAACAAAGTCCTTTCCTATCCCTGTAAGTTTTTAAAAATATGATTTTATTTTATCCTAGCTATGAGATTTGAACATTGACAGTAAGTGCTAATGGGCATTTTCTTGGATGTTGTTGAAGACCACCCGATGAAATATGATGACAGAGAAGTTGGTGTTACGTATGTGATTAACTTAATCCACCACTAAACTTCAGCTCCTTGTACTGCACCTTTTTGCTTGTTTTTAATCACTGTGTCACTTATTATTTGAAGCTGCCAGAGTTTTACTTAATCAAGAGCATTCAATTTATTCTCAGTTTCTATAGTGCAGATCTCTGATGGCGTAAGAGCAGGTTACAGCTAGCATCATTGATAGTGAGTGGCCCAACTCCTCATACCGAGAGCAGCAAAGTTAAAACTTACGAAGGACTTGGAGCAAACTCTGGGGAAGGTAAACATCTGCTTGGTTGGAACTGCCTGTCAATCCCAGGGGTGATGGCACCCTGAGGTGCTCCAGAACAAACCTTAGGCAGAAGCCCTTACACAGAGAAGAAGGGGACAGAACCACTGATAGTTTTGAGTAACTGAGGGACTTTTCAAAAAAGAGTAAGTTTTCAAAGTAAATTAAATATGAAGCTTGCTGTGTCGATTTAGAAGCAGTAAGGAAAATAAGACACTAGTTTACACTGGTTTCGCTTTAAACCAGTGTAAGCATCTTTTTTTTAAGACATGCGTTGTGGGGAACTGCAAATTCAGGTCTTGGCCATGCAGACCAGTTCTTCAGGCCCTGAGACCATCGGCTCAAGTAAGCCTACTGGTTTGGACTGTAGGAGTTGAACGTATGCTGAGCAAATGTGGAGGAGAATGAACAAGTAGTAACCTTTTCCTCAGGGGTCAGAGCACAATCAAAATGCCCTTCTGCAGAAAGTAACAGAATGAGATTAATTTTACATGCTACAGTTATGATTGTCTACGTGTTATGGGGAAAGCAGGAGAAATTCAGGCAGACAAGGTTTCATTAATTGAGGGAATTTCCAGGCTAATTTACAGGTGTTCAGGGACCTGACCTATTTCAATTTGAATAATAGCTGATGACAGAGTTCGATATGCACCAACCTTCTATTTAAACAGAGGGGAGGCAATTGTTTAGAGTTGGAGCTTCCTAATTAGTATTCCACAAATATGGCATCATTTTGCTAAGCCCAGCTACCGCTTACTGCCTTGTAAGACTTAAACTTAAAAGCAAATCAGTGCATTAACTTCAATCTATGTAAAAGACAAAAAAAAACCAAACCAAAACAAAACACAAAACTTGTGTTCTATCTGGTTATTGATTTAAATTTTAATCTGAATGAAGGGGGAAAAAAACCATAAAAACTGACGGATACTCCTTAGACTCTTCCTTTGACAATTAGACTCTAATTTCAAATTTCATTTGTCTAATGGACAACTGTCTTGGCCATTAACTTTATCTAAAGTGGATGCTAATTAATGCTAAATTACAGTTCCTAAAGTGCTACTCACCTGAATACTAACATTCACCCACCGTTCATTGTATTAGTAAGAGGGAAATAGTGAAAGAGAGGATGACAAGAAGCCAGGGAAGACAATATCCCATCAGCTCTGGTCTTCCAGGTATTCACTCTAAGTTGAAGTTACTTGCCGAGTTTTAAAATTGCAGCTGTAATTATTAACTGTAGGAGGTTTTAACCTATTTAGAAAGAAATAATCCCAAGCTCTCTGGAGAATTGGTTAATACTTAATGCTGTTATAGTCTGACATCAAAATGTCATGAGTAGGTAACCAAGAAATGTGTTCAGCTCTCAAATTCCGTGAAGCACAGCGTGGTGTGGAGCACACGCCTCTGACAGTGGGTTCATTCAGCTGTTTTCCATGTCACTTTTCAGTTAATAGAAAACATTGTGCTTACCCAAGATGATGGTGGCACTGAGCAGCTACCTCCTGGTAGCTGTTGTTTGTATTTCATTATAGTCCTGAGTTCCCAATGAAGATAGTTCTGCTCCTGCATGCTGTGCAAATACCTAGAAGAGGAAAGACCCTGTCTCTAGGACGTTTGCGGTCTCCTAGATGTAATCACAAGGCAATACACTGACTTCACATGTCTCCATAATAAGCTTTAAGTAGAGTAAAGCCTTTTAAATGTGTAGTCTCTCATTTAAAACCAGGCTTAACCTTTAGTGTGGTACTGCGTGGAAGAGCCATCTATCCATTAATCAGGTAGATTCCCTGCTGACTGTTTTCCATCCATTTCCATCTCTCTGCTCTGGCTTCTCCTGGCTGTAGGGGGAACACAGTATTTGTCACTGTCTGGCCCAAAATCTTAGCGTAAATCTTCCTCAGAGTACAAGGTTCAGCATATACCTACATTTCGAGTAGACTTGTGCTAATGGCAACAGTCAGAGGAGTATTAAAATAGCCCCAGATGTTGCCATCAGGTTAATGACATATATGCAAACCCATGCAAATTGTTTCCTGAGAATAACTTCTGTTCTCTGTACCAGAATTTGGCAAACTATTAAGCATAGACAGACAGCTCCTGTGAACGGTGTTTCTCCATCTTCTGGCAAAACACGCGCATTCATGCCCAGCTCTCACGCAGTATCTCTGACTGTGACTGGGGAATACAGTTTCTCTAATGCTAACTAGATCCCACAGTTCTTCCCATGATCTGGGCATTTTTGAAATATTACGTTTATGAAGAGTAGTGACTTTTTTTTTGTTCAAGAAATCGAGTTGAGCAATCCCATGGTATTTTTATTGGTGAAGTGTTCTCTCTCACGAAGGCTAATAATCTTATTTAGTTCCTTGTCTCCACTGTGAAGTACATTTGCAGCTTCTTTAATCTTCTCAGGATAAGGAAGCCAGCCAGAGGGTAAATAATTACTGACAGCTGTTAGGTACTGTCTGTCCTATTAGCTGTGTTAATCAAATCTTGTAACTGTTTAGAAACTTCAATATTACCAGAACAAGGTAGGTTGGTCTGTTTTTCACCGGACTCATCCAGGACTGTGTATTCTGCAGACATTTTTCTACACAGTTTCCCAGAAATGACTTAAAAATCTTGATCCTTCTCTTTCTTACACAATTGTAGAAGAGATTAGGTTGAAAGGGACTTAATCTGCTCTAACCTTCCATGGAAAACAGGCCCTACATTAGGGACGTTAGCTCTCAGCTTCCCTTCTGATGTTGTGGGTACGCATGGAGAATGTGGAGGGAGTGATCTCTATGCAAAAATGAGGGTGGACTGTACAATTACACAAGCTTAATATACCCTGACAACAGCCACAAATGTGGCTCTTTGCATCGGTCTCCGTGTCTGTGTACGCCGTTTATGCAAGTGAGTGCAAACGTGGCTAAGGAGAGACTTCTGAACACATACACACACATACATATATATGTATGTATGTCTGAAACTCAGTGTGGTAACAGCCAAACTTCTCATAGCTTATCTTCCTTACTGTAGCCTTCTAGGTAGCACCCCCATTCATCTTCCTCACCCCAAAACTACTGCTGTTGCCTGCTGTGTTCCTTTTGTCTTGCCAGCAATCCATCCTTACTAGTGCTCCTGGGCTTCTGCTCTACCCTCGGTCCCCACTTCACTCCCAAACTTGCCCGTGGTCCCGCAGCGCTGAAGCGGAACCCAAAGCGGCTCCATCTGCAAAAGGAGCAAGCGTGACATAGCCCTTTATTCATGCAGCAGCTCCCAGAACAGTAAGTGTAAAATCAGATTTTGGATTTAGGGCACAGCAGAGATTAATATTACGGGTTCTGGCCAGAAAAAATGTACTCTAGGCAGATGCTCTAATGGGTTTAGTAGAAGCATGCTGTGCATATGTAGGTACATCACCACGCCAAGCCCCTTGCACTGTTACTGCTGCTTTCAAAAGCTAATGAGACAAAAATGCTAATTTCATGACCCATCTCCTGGAGTCCTCACAGATCTCCCTCTCCCTTGGGACTGGGGAGCAAACTGAGATTTAAGGTCAAACTGCTGTGAAGTGTTATGTGTTGGGCTGGGGTAGGAAAGAAAAAAGACAAAAATAGGTCCTGTCTGCATTTGCTGAGGTGTGCCTGGGGAGGTGGAGCACGAGGAGCCTGGGCCCTGAGTTGTCCCTATAGGCAGATTTCTCTGAGCAAAGGGAGCTGCCCCAATGAACCTCCCAGCCCTGCCGCTCTAATAGCCCAGTGTGCTGATGGGGCAGGCACTGGGGGCTTGGTGCCAAAGCCTCAAACTGCTCCCGGCACAATAGTGAGCCTCCAATGGGCCAGCAGAATTGATCTTCTGCTGTCTCTGCCTGGTCCTTCATTACCAGAACGTCAAGTCAGATTTTCTCAGGCCCACCAGCCTTTCTCAACATCCCACCCCTCATGTATCTGTTGCTCTGGCTCTAGGAAATAAGAGCAAGCCTAGGGTCTGTCAAATAATCCCAGGAAAAAAAATATATATTCCTCTGAGCAACGGGTCTAAAGCAGTCATAGTTCTGCAACAGAGATCGCAAAAAGGAGTAAAACCAAAATATGTGTTCATTCCTGCATCATCTAAAGGAACATTAAATGTGAAATCAGATCTCAGGGTCGAAACCTGGTCACTGCCGCTTGTCGTGCCGTCACTTGTCAATTTTTAGCCGTTCCCGCAGGATCTCTGTGCCTCGCCGTGTCAGTTGTGCTGTGCTCCTTGTCAGCTTCACAATAAGGAGCAAGTGGGAAAATTGGCAACCGGCGCACAGGGATCAGAGGTGGAATAAATTGAGGCGGAGTGTTTGGAGAAATATGAAGGCCTTGGAACTCAAGAGCATTGAAATTCCAACAAGGAATTAAAGATGCATTTTAGACGTGCAGTTGAAAAGCGCACAAGCTCTGAGACATCACGAATGGTTCTAAATTATAGCAAAAGACCATGAGGTCTTGCAGAATAACTGCTGTGTGTTTATCTGTGATTCCAGAGCCATGGACAAAACGTTGGGAAGGAGCGAGTGAGTTTTGGGCACATAGCTGAAGCATGTACTAAACTACTAAGCTCACGCTCTCTAGAACTGCTCTGAAACCTCAGTAGGCAATTTTCTGCTGTTCACTGTGGAAAGAATAGCATCTGGGGGCAGAAGGGATTCCGTAGCTCACCAGCCTACATAGCTCTGGCCTCTGCACTGGAAGATTCTGGCATTGATCTCCCAGCATCTGTTAGAACCAACATATTTTTAGATATATGTCTGCTAAGGCTTCAAGAAGTGGAAATTATAGCACACCCCTGAATAGGCTGCTCTTATATCTACTTCCCTAATGGTTAAAAAAAATAAAATAAAATAAAAAAAGAAGAAGGAAAAAGTGTCTCATCTCATCTGAACTTCTCCCATTCTGAGATTTTTGTTACGCCTTTATCTCACAGGTACTGAAGATTTTTTCTTTGAGAAATTCCCTCTCCACATACACACTTAGCACTAAACTCACTCTTTAATGATCTTGGGGATACAGAATGGTTGTCTGGTGCTTCTTACTATAGGATTCTTTTTTCCCCAGTTGCTTAGCATTTTGCTGAACTGGAACCAGTTAGGTTGTTTTTTCTAGTTGGAGTTATTTTCCAATATGACAGTACACAGATTTATATATATATATAAGTTTAAGTCAAAATGATTCCGTTATATGCAAGAATAAGCAGAGGGAAGCATGCCTTTTGGTTTGCTTCTTTTTAATGGTTAAAACCCCCAAACAAATAGTCTTGAGGAACACTTGGAAAGGTGTATCTTTGTTGCAGAAATAAGTTCTGTGATGTTTTGAAGTGCACTGATACCATCTTGCCATTTAAAATAAATAAAGAAAGAAATANCCCTGCAAGAGTAAGCGCTTGGCATATATAAGGTAAGTGAGGCAATCAGCATTTTATGCGTGTCAGGATGTGATCATGCTTATTTCGCTTCACCCTCCAATGAGCTTTCTTGCAGAAAAACAGCTCTTGCACTTAATGAGGTCCGTGCCTTCAACCAAAAGGCAGCAAGTGTAATTACAGACTGTTTACGAGCAGGCTTTTGCACGAGAGAGAGCTATCTTCTGCCTTAGCTAGATTCGTAGGCTAGTCAGTTGTGGATGACTCCAATAAGATTTTCTTGTTCACATCAAAATGTGCACCGTGATATTCAAGCAGGTAATTGCATTATCTAGAAATATGAGGGTTTCACACCTTTTAGAGCAGAGCTGTGCTCTTAATTCCACATTGTTGTTCTAGCATGTGTGTACACATGTTTGCGCAGGTGTGGAGATAGAGCAGTTTTGTGACAGTCAGTGGACCACGCAGAGCAGGACTTGAGCATTACGGTATACTAGAAAATGTGCCCCACTATAACAGAAGGGAACAGGGGATGTGGACAGTTCATTAGCGAGGCTTTCGAGCGTTATCTGCTGATGAAATGTGAATGATGCAGTGCTGATAATTTAATAGAGCAGGAGGAGAGGGATGCCCATCTGAAGCGAGAACGCAAGGAAACATAACTCTTCTACCCCAAATCATAGTCACAGAACGGTTCAGGTTGGAAGGGACCTTAAAAATCATCTAGTTCCAACTCCAAATAATAAATAATCTGTCCTTAAGGCAAGCACATTGTGTTGGACAACATGGAAGTGCTACTCTGACCTCCCACAGGCCATTTCTTTCTGTGGAAGCCCTGACAGCGTTAGCAACAGACCCTCACGATCGGTGAAAAATGTACTGAGTTTAATTCACCTTGGCACCGGCGAATCATTTGTATTGCCCCACCATGGCAAGGCTGTGCTAGCAACCCTGGCTATGAGTAGAGAGCATTTTATTATTTATCATCTTTAAGTGTGTTCTTCTCTGGAGAAGCGCTGCTTTTAATGATAGATTTTTGGTGATGTGAATGTAAAATACATCACAGTTTCTGGTATCTTTTTAATGTTATGGATGGCACGGCTTAAAACCAGGAACATCAAATCGAATAACTACTGCTGGGAGTGAATAAAAGTTGGCAGGTATGGCAGTTTAAAATAGCCCTATTTGCACCCTAAATATAGCCCGGTTTAATTGAAATCTAGTGGTAGCTATGAGACAGCTGCTATATCAAAGACCAGTGACAGCCTGCTGAGGTTAAAAGAATACAGGCTGCCTGTGTCTCTGCTGAGATAAAGTGGCATCACAGGGAGCAGAGCAGTGGATAGATTGATGAAAAGTTACCTTCTTAAAACACTGATTTGTAAAGCTCTTGCGCAGTTTTATTTATAGTTTGCTCATCTCTGTCCTCCTAATAAAATAGGTTTCCATCTGAAACCAGAAGCGTGATGCAGATCCTCAGTTGCTGTTAACTGCTCTGGCTCAGCTGGAGAGGAAGCCACAGATACAGTCGGTCAGGTGTCCCCACTGAAATTCTGCCAGCATAGGAACAATAATGATAAAATTTCAACTTTTGCCATGAGAGAGTTTGTTAGAAATGGGTATTTCAGCTCCAGGAGGTCATCTTAAAAACACCACATGGTTTAAGGAAGAACCCTCAGTACATGTTGCTTGCATCTGATGCTTGCATAGGATAAACTAAGTGATTCAACATAGCGATGTTTTAGTACCCCACTCAAACAGGACCAGAGATTTAATTCTAGGATGGAGTTGTCTCATTTTCACAGGTGAAAAGCGGACATTTCTCATTATCCTGCTGCTTTCAATGTTCTCTAATTAATAAGTACTGCTTTTAACTTCCATGCTTTCTGGTTATTATTGGTTTTTCACCCACATACAGTCTAACTCCCAGACTTACCCACCCTGATAGCTATTGTCATTCTTTTTACTTTCTAATAATTAATATTTGCCATGTTCTTACTAAGGTAAATCTGTACTTTCTCATTATAAAATTAAAAGTAGACAAGCTTAGTTCCTAACTAAGAGAAGCTTTAGAAAGATATAGGGCACCTGGATTGATCTTCTTTTGATTTTCATTCCCAGGAGCACCCTTAAGACCTTCTATCAACCCTGTCAATCAAATTAATTGATGAACCATTGAGTCAGAGCTATGGCGACAAGCAGTCCTGCATGGCAAGCTCTGAGGTGAGTTCCTGACTTGCTTGATTATTGAACACAAATGAAACCTCTCCATGGCTGTGAGTCGCTGCTGAGTGAATACAAAATAAGTCAAGTGAAAGCTCAGTCACCTCAGATTTTGTGATTGCTCTTAGGAAGATGTAAGTTTGGTGCCTCTTCTGAGCCTCATGCTCCTGGACTGGCAGGATCAGGAGAAGCATTAAAAAGGCAAAGCAATCTGCGTAAGCAGGAGAAAGAGGATCCTAAGAGCAGCCCCTCTAGCTGAGTAAAGAACAAAACCAGCAGGCAGGGAAGGCAGGGAGGTTCATGGAGTATGGGAAAGGAGAAAGATAGTATTCTGTGTTCTTGGAGGGTTTGCACAGACGTGCTGCGGGGTAACACCATGATGGATGAAGTAAGTGTTCTTCTGAACTTCCTGGGATATCTGTAATTTGTGTTCTTCACTCGTGTCATTGCATGTGTGTCATACAAACATCAGTTTGGGAAGGGGAACCACACCAAAGACATTAAGACACCTTAGAGGTTTCTTTTTGGTACCCATTACTGCCCCAAATGTATTCCTAAGAATCACATCGCACCAGCACACTTCTCTCCTCTGGACTGCCAGCAGAGCTGAGGCTGCCCACTCGTTCACGGGAGTCTCCTTGCACGTGGCAGGACCCAACAAAGAGGTCAAAGTCTGTCCTCAGCATCACCACCCCACACGTGCAGGCTCCCTGAGCTAAGCTGCTTGATCCTGGGAAACCAGTGTGCTGCTGCCCAAGCACCTAAGCGCACAAAGAGCCTCACTGGGAGCCACCTGAGTTCTTAATGCTGCTGTTTATCTAACTGTAACTTTAAATGGTTCCAGATAGCCGGATTAGTAAATTGAGACTCTGTAAAGTGTACATGAGAATGGGTCAGACCAAAGGGCAGTGGCCACGAGTGGATTTGTAGGGAAGAGCATATAGCAGTGCTTCCACACTGACACCCTCGGAGCTCCCGCCAGTCTGTGCCTCGCGACCTCTTCCAGCCAACAGTGGTATCTGTGCTCAATAGCTGTGTAAAATCCCCATGGAAATCAAGGGGAGTTTGTCTGAGAAAAGAGATTCCAGCCATCCCTACTGAGCTAACAAAGATAATTGTGCAGTTTTTATCTGCATTTGGCTATCTCCAATTTCACTTTTCATATACAAAATAAACAGTTAAAAGGATGCTATCAGAACTTCCAAACCTATATGAACAGAATGCTTAATCAAAACCCACAAATGGAGAAAAAGAGAGGACTTTCTCTTGTGGGCTGAGCTGCATCCCTTGAAGAGTGAAAAGTACATTTATTATGCTACTTTTTGGAGGGAAGGATTTTCAGCTCCTTCTCAATAGATAGTTTTGAACAGTTCATTTCACAAAACATTAGGAAGGAAAGATTTGGGGAAAATTGTATTTCTCTACCTTAAAATTGAGTTACGGGCAGGGTGTTTGCCAGCTCATTTTTCTTGTTTGTGTGAAACAGACGTTTGTGAGTTGTGGAAAATGAGTAATGGAAGGAGGGAAGAAATTGTCTGAGCATACATAAGAAGGTTAGACAGTGTACTGGTATAACTTACAAGGACTTACAGACGCTGCTGTGCTTTGATACCCAAGAAGGCCATTGTGGACACACTACGCAGTCATTTCACCTTGTGACCCATCAAACCAATGGCAGCCACAGATGGGTCAACATCTCTCTGCCTTGAGGAGATGGGGGCAACAGCAGCTGTTAAACCAACAGCTCTAAATCCTGATTCTACCTTTTGTAATTGAGCTTGAGTTAGATGTTAGCGACACAGACTCATGAACAGAGCCCACCACATGTATGAGGACTCACAGGCTCGCTCTGGGTCACCAGCACACTGATTCACATCGCAGAGGACCATAGGCGTGAAAATAGAGATCTTTCAGCACTATTTTCAGGATGGGTGCTGCGTGGACTAAAATGGTTTGGGGTTATTTTTTTTTTGCCAATCTAACTGAAATAACCCTGAAATACGGGGCGGAGGGAGCCACCGTGAGAAGGACAGGCTGAAAGAGCCCTGAACTCTATCCTGACTTTCAAAGAAATGGATTGCAGCGTTCTGCTTGGAAAAAGAGTGAGTTCTTACGGATGTGAACTGGTTTTGCAGCAGTGTGGTGTGTAGCTGCCTGCCAGGGTTAACCTGGCACAGAGTGTCACAGTGGAAGGCAGGTTACAAGTTTTTACAGGGAAATACTTCATGAGCTTCTTAATTGAGATGATTCTGTGTCTGTGTGTCAAGAGTCAGGAGAGTCTCCCATTTCCACCAGGCTGGAGTTGGGAACGACAGGCAGAGACTGCAAACATCTCTCTCCTCTGACGCTGGGTCAGTCTCCTTCTAAGCATCCTTCTTTATGGATGCACTGGTATCCAGTACAACTCCTCGCTTGCTTAAACAAATGCACGCAGTTTCTAACAGTGTTTGTGAAGTAAATTCTTCTCCCTGGTCCATAAGCTTTACAGGTGCCTTATACTTACCTTAGAGTTTAGGAACCTTGTTAACATTACAAAAACAAGAGCCAAGAAAGAAGAGATATGAAGCATTTTATTACAAAAATCTGGGAGGACCTCGAGGCTAAAGTACAGTGCTTCACTGTAGAAGCTAGTCTTTGTTTTCTTAAATTCTGAAGACACGAGCTAGGAAAGAATAATTCCTTCTCTTACCAATCGCATGTTCCATTAGGAAATCACTTTGTCTTTTTCAGTTTGAGCCGCTGTAGTTATGAAGGCACTCTGTGCCTAATTGCTTTGGTTTAATAACAAATTCTCCTGCTAAAGATATATGGTTTATATATATTGCATCAACAAATAGTATTTGTTAGCTGGTGCTGCACCAGAGGGACAAGGGAACAGCACATTAGGCCTCTTGTGTTTTTTGCAAATCCATTTCTAAATCTAACATTAAGTTTTTCAGGTTGCTTTATAAAGGAAAGGATGCTCTGTTTCATTGGGAACCTGACGGATAGTCTCCATCAGACTGTAATTAGTTTTATATACACTTAATATAGGGAAGAAACTAACAAAGTCCTCTTTTTTTTGGAGAAAGAAAATTAAAAAGAATACTTTGCGGGTTAGCAGTCATTGAAAAGACCGAGAGCCAGAAAATCTGCTCCTCATTTTAGTCTCAAAACTGAATCTGTGCTAAAATCTGCTGAGCATTTTTTGTTTGTTTGTTTGTTTGTTTTAATCTTTTCCTTTAGCTCTGACAAGGAAAAATCAGGAGTCTGGGAAAAGGAAAAGAACGGTGTGGACAGAGCAGAACACAACGGGCACAAGTAATCCAATATTTCATAATTTAATTTCACACGCACTAGGCTGCAGAGGCATTGCAGACTGGGGAGAGAATAATCTAAAGAATGGTGTTGGCTTGACAATGGTAACATCCGAGCTTAAAGAGGTCTGGCAGCTTTCTAAAAGTAAATGTGTGTCCTTCCTTCTCCCTCTCTTTCTCTGCTCGATATAGATTAAAGTGACCTCTGGAGATAAACTTTGCTGAACCACCCCCCCCCTCAAGTAGTTCTGCAGTGTAGTTTTTATTTGTACAGTATGTGAAAGAAGAGTTCAGATTAAATTCCTGGCCTTTCAGAAAAGTTTGTCTGTTCCTTAAAAAAAAAAAAAAAAAAAAAAAAAAAGAAGAAGCAAAAAGAAAAAAAGGCTATTTTATTTTAAAGCCAGAGCCTCTTTCATGGTCCCATGATCTCATGAGTTCTTTGGCCGGCCTGTGACCTTTCAACCTTGCACTACATGTTTCTTTTCTAAATTAGCCAGTGTTGAGACATCAATGGAGGAATATCAATGTTATTATAAAAGGCATCATTCTCTCCCAAAAATGTCAGTGTGAGTGAGTCATTGCACCTAACTGCTTAGCTTTTGTAAGGCAGCAAGGAAGATTTGAAAGTGTGATCCAGGGTCCCCCAGTCCACCAAATTCTATTTAAAATGCTTTAAAAAAAGCGATGTCCCTGGAATCTGCTACAAGAAAGTCAAAGGAACTGAGCTTTGCTCCTTTAGCCACAGAAGAAAAGTCCTGCCTGAGGCAAAACTGTATATGTGATGTACAAGTGCATAGCTACTAGAAACAATTTATTTTCAAGGCTGTGCTCCAAAGTAGCACTGTAAAAACAAACCAACCAACAAACAGAAAACCTTTTAAGAACTAAGTGTCCTGGTGGGTTCTGTCATTTCCAGCACCCAGTGCCTCTGCAACTCCTTTTATATATATATATATATTTATATATGGTCTCTGCTTTCTAGCAGGTTGAGGAAATGAAATCAGATTAAGAGCTCTATTTTTAATCTTAAGAAGATGCGTTTGCGTTGTCTGGTGTCTTGAAAGAGCCAACTCTGGACGTTTATGTGGTCCTGACCACAGAAACAGTACCTGCAGAGGCAATAACGTTAGACAGAGATGTTGCGTTAGAAGGGTGCTTAATCCTCAGCCAGGATAAACTGCATGATACCTTCACCGGCATCACACTGTCTGCTGAGGGCTTGGTCTTAGAGCACTTTCGAAGTTTTGTAGCCATGGTGGATCCATACGCCGTCTTTGTGTTGTAAAACCAATAGATCTTAAACCAAAAAACCAGCTGGCCCAAATCCACTCCAGCCATAACTCGTGTGTACTGTTACCTCAGAAGTGAAGCTGGCACACATCAAAAATGTGTATCACCTACTAATTATCTTACTAACAGTGCAGAGAAAGCGGTGTAGGAAGGACACATTTCCAAACCCAAGGTCAGGTTTTCTCCCCTGTGTGTGAACAGCTGCTGAACGTTTGTTGCTGGTTGTCCTGCAAGTGAGCTCCTATTTAACCTGAGTTTAGCTGCACCTTTGGCTGACACCAGAGAGGGAGAGCATCTGCCCACAACTGGAGGTGTCTTCTTGTGGACACCATCGTGCTTCTCAGTACCGCGTTGTCAGCGTTTCCCGATAGTTGGTTTTCTCTAGAAAAACAGCTTACGTTGTAACTAACTGGATGTTAGTTACTGGAAAAACAAACACTTGAGCAGAATGCAAGATAATTGTATTAACTCATCTAGGTGCTTTAGTTTGTAGTGTTTAATGTAGGACAAAGCGTCAGCCAAGAAGTTCCATTAGCATCACCAGATGCTTGTATCCCGACTCCACACAGTTCTTTCCTCGTGGTTGTTGCTTTTTCTCTCTCTCGCAGAAGTCTGGTGTGTCTGTCCCAGTTCCATGTGCCTTGGACCAGTGCTCAGGAACGCACTGTCGAGCTCACGTTCCTAGGAACAGAGGGTGCGCCTATGGGCATTTTTCTTAAGCCAATGCACAGAGACTGATGACAGTGAGAATGAGGGGAGATTTTTTTGTTTGAAAACCCCCTTTTGAAAACAGTCCCCTTCTGGATATAACCTCTGAATGATAAGTGGAAGTCGTCCGATCGCGACTTTTGCAGGAAGCCGGAGAAATCCCCTACAGATCACTGTAGCAGCATGAAATGACACATTTCTAACCTAGTCATTGTGGGCCCATTTTGAGTCATTTCATAGTACTGAGCTAAGCTCTGCTTATGAAACTTAAATCAGATTCAGTGCCATGTCTGTATTCTTTGTTCGCTGTTCCCTATCTTTTGGGGAGAGGTGAGTAGGAAAAGCTTTGTTACAAGTCTTGTCCAGAAAGGATGAAATGTACTTCCTGAGGCAGACCCAGTTAGCAGCAGTTTCTCTAATGAGTTTATGGCATTTATTTATTTTTTTGGCCTTAAAGACTTCTTTCTACTGGGAAGTCTCTGACTCATATATAATACAAGTACAGTCCTGCAGGGTGGAGTCATTTGTAAGAGGTCATTAAAGCAATACATTCCTTTAAGTCGCTGCTGTAAAATTGGCTTGTTCCATTCAAAAGGTAGCACAGAGCGGCAATTACCAGCCTTAGATGGCTTCTCTGTCTGAAATTATTTAGTTGGTCATAATCTCCCCCTGCAGAGTACCAGCCACACAGAGGGGAATTCAGCATTGAATTTAGAAGGACTTCAGGAGCTCCTCCGAAGGGTCGAACAGCAGGTTGGCTAAGCCTTGGTGTAAGCTGCTGCACTTGTCCTCAGTGCAACTCTCCTTCCTCTTCCCCTTAGCAGCCAGAATTGTGATTCTCCTTGCCCTGGGGCCTGAGCCTGGCTCCCTCGAGACCTGGGAAGGATTCTCCTCTCTGTACATCTATTGAACAATATTCTTGATTAATTAATCTGGACGCACAAATGCCAACGAGTCTTAGCATTTCTGTAAGGCAAACGGCTTCTTATGAAGTCAATCGAGATCAAGCTGGATTTGGCAGTCGTACATAAGCGCCCCAGAGATTCAAAGGGACTGATCTGATATTTTTGGTGACCAAAACAACCAGACACGCGCTTCCCAGACATGTCAGAAAAGCTTCATGGGGGAATGTGCACAGTGGGGAGGAGGAGCTGCCGAGCTTCTAAGGAAGGAAGATCCCATGAAGAAGTAAGCAGCTGTAGATAGCTAGGTGTAATCTAGTAAATCCTCCAAATAACTTAATTAGATTTGATCCAGGGAAACACACGTCCAGCTTCTGCTGAACACCAGCCAATGCTGAGGCGGGGGAAGGGAGCAGGGAAGAGCTTTCATGCATCCTCTATGAGACAGCTAGAGCAGAGATTAAAAGAGATGGGCAGAAAAGGGACTGAGATACTCCTACTTTGATGAAGAGTTTTAATCTAAAGCTGACAGATTTTCTATGTTTCCACCAAATCAAAAGCAGCACAAAACTGGCTAAGGGAAAGGTGCTGAGGGTTTCACGACATGACGTTGGTGAGAGGGAGGGAGCTGTAGCCCACTTAGACTTTGTCCATCTCCTTTCCCTCCCTGCTGCCCATGCTATGAGAGCTCTGAGCTTGATGCACAGTGAAAAAGGCAGAAAAACCCACTAAATTCAAGTGGAAACGCTCTATTCTTTGACTTGGCATCAGAGATACTACGCGATTTGATGAGGTTATCTGGGGTTTCTCCTGCTCTGGTTTTGCTGTCAGACTGCAGGTTGCTGTAACTCAGCATAGGTCCATTTTGGAACCAGCTGGAGGTCTGGTGGGTGTAATTGGGTTACTGCCTTGACCTGCATCAACGTGAAAAAGAGAGGCACTGTCCGCTGCATTGCGAAAGTTTTGAAAGTGCTAGAGGAACAAGACATCACTGTGAAAGCTGAGGTAGTACAAAGCCTCTGATCACTTCTTTTCTTTTCTTTTCT
>WEIS01078006.1:0-15009 GCA_013389965.1 Todus mexicanus | reverse complement strand
TCTGTTGACCAACATCCCCAGGTCCTTTTCCGGTGGATATGGATAATGTCCTTCCACCTTGCAGAATTTGAAGAAATTTATCCCCAAGCTGGCTTCCTTTTGTTGATAGCCTTTTACTTTTGCACTGCTTATTTTCTACTAAAAGATCCAACTTTTAGCTGCTGAAATGTGTGTTATGTGGAAGATATCTAAGTGGAAGTCATTTTGTCAGATCCCAATCTCGTTTTGGGGAGCTAAGGTGGTTTTTTTCCTCCAACAGCTATGGAAAGTGATTGTCTGCCCAGGTATCTCTCCTGTTCAGTATTTCTGCAGCATTTTCTCCTGCATGTGAAATATTCAGGTTTACGACTGAACGTAGATGACTAGGGAAGGGTAGATTTGAGGAAGCCATAACGCACATATTTCTGTGCCTGTGCAACAACACAGCTGATATGACGTGACTTTTGGTTGTCTGTGGTGGGTGCTAGAACCAAATATATCTAAGGTTTAAGTCATAGTACTGTTATTCCTAACAGAAATTTGAGCTACACCAAATTTAACAGTATTTGTAAATGCTGTTGATCTGTATTTTCTCCAATGCCTCTGTAAAGAGTGATGGCCGTAGCGGTCATGACATTGTCAAAGCTAAATAATGAATTTCAGTGCCTTTTTTTCCTACATTTTCAGCAAATTACTGCTGAACACCTGCCAAAGGGAATACTTTCCTCATTTTCGCTGCTTCACTGCTGTGCATGTGTGTAATTTGGCAAGCACGACAAGTTCTCCAGTGACCTGTGCTGAAATGTTAATACTGGGATGGGGTCTAAATGGTCAGCTGGGATTGGCACTGGAGATGGAGATTTATTCATGGCTTGGTCACCTGTATGAATGTGAGCCTGGCTTGATTATTACATGGTTCTTGTTCAAATCATACTGCCATGGCATGGACTAAATAATCTTAAGGGCTTCATTTCCTCCCTGACACAGAAATTATTATATCCTCCTGCGCATTACAGAAGCGTTGCCTTAGTTGCCGTTGTATTCTGATTTTCCAAGCAGGCAACATTAGCGATTGCAATGAGCTCTGTCAGGATGCAGGTGATCCTAGACTGATCCTCCCATGCCCTGGAGAGCTGGCATGGGACTGGCACTACCTTTTTTTTCCCCCTACTTCCAGCAGAGATTGCTTTCCAGCCCAAATTAAAATGAGCTGGTAAAATAGTGAGATGCAGTTTAATAGTTCCCTCAGCTGTGCTGTAGTTGCCTCATTGATAGCGTAAACTGAGATCTACTGCCTTTGAGGAGCACTAAATTAATTTGAAAGAAAAGTCATTTTCTAGTAGCATGGTGGGTGCAGTAGGCATGCGGAAAAAAAAAAAGAAAAGAAAAAGGTAGTTTTAATTTCCATATTTTTATGGAAGGATGTCAAGCAGTGGTTTTCCTGTGACTGGTTTGCGAATGCTGTGCTGGGCAGAGCAGAGGCCATTTGCTTTTGAAAGATGACTTTCTGCAGTGGGTTGCCATTAACGTGCTCAGAGACTCGATGTCTCCTTGTGGCCCAGCGGTTTGTGAAGTCAAGTACTGGCAGAGCTGTGGGTGTTTGTGCAGCCTTAATTTGGTTGCCCTCTGTTTGGACCTTGGATTAGACAATTACCTACTTTTTTCTCTTGCTGCAAGACCTTTGCCTGGTTCGCCTCCAGAGGTAGATTGTGTGCTGCTTGAAAAATTCTAAAATTAATGGGAATGGCCTTTGTTCCTTCAGTATAAATAAGATTCACCTTTTCTCTAGTAGCTGTGAGGCGAGATGTGGGTTCAGCTTGCAGGTTAAGACAGCTCAATTCAGATGTTTCTGTGTGAACTGAGTGCCTTACATCCAGTCAGCAGAGCCCAGAGAGGGACGCAGCTCATGCCAAAGCAGGCACCCATGCTGGGTCTTGACCAGGCATGTTCAATGAGAACCTCAACTCACCGTTAAGTGTTTACATCCATGAGCTGCATCCTGCACCAAAAGTCTTGGCTCCATTGCAGGCATGGGCAAGAGGTGTTTCCTTCTTCATCTTTGACTTCTGACTCTTTGAGCTCATGCTGTTTCTGATGCAGCATAACTTTTTGCAAGATCACAGAATCATGGCATGGTTCCAGTTGGAAGGGATCTTTTGAAATCATCTTGTCCAACCCCCTGCACTGAGCAGGGACTTCTATTTCTTCTAGCGTTCGTTCTTAGTCCCATTCAACTTTCCAGGTCTTTGTTTTTCTCCCTTTGTTTTTCTAGGAAGACACAAGTGCTTGTTCACCTTTGCTTGTACTCTCTTTTTCTGTCTCTTCTCTGGTGTATTTGTCTCATCTTAAGCAAGATTGTGCTATTCACAGGGGGTTGTAGCCATGATAAGAGATATTGAGGTGCTGGAGCATGTCCAGAGACGGGCAACGAAGCTGGGGAAGGGTCTAGAGCACAAGTGTGGTGAGGAGCGGCTGAGGGACCTGGGGTTGTTGAGCCTGGAGAAAAGGAGGCTGAGGGGAGACCTTCTCACTCTCCACAACTCCCTCAAAGGAGGTTGAAGCCAGGTGGGGTTGATCTCTTCTCCTAAGGAACAAGCAACAGGACAAAAGGAAACACCCTCAAGCTGTAGCAAGGGAGGTTTAGGTTGGACATGAGGAACATTTTCTTCATGGAAAGAGTTATTCNATTTTGTTGCTGGAACTCTGTGCAGCACCACAGCAGACAGGGTGGTTATTTTCCTCAATAACAGGTAGGATATATTTTTTACTAAGAATATGCAACTTTCCCTAGGCCACAGAAAATCAATATCAGACCTGAAATTGGAACTAGATATTTTTTTAATACATATAAGTCTCATCTAGTGCTCTCTCTCATCAACTGTAGCAAGAAAGTCTTGAACTTCAGGTTAGATTTAATAAAGGAGACTGTCCTGTCATTTCTTTCTTAATTTCAGATATAAGGATTTTTTCCCCAAAATCCTTTTTTTTTTTTCCCCTGTGTCTGTAACTATCGGTTATAGGACAGGCTGGAGAGGTGGGCCAACCTCACGAAGTTCAACAAGACCAAGTGCAGGGTCCTGCATCTGGGTCAGGGCAATCCCAAGCACAAATACAGGCTGGGCAGAATATAGATTGAGAGGAGCCCTGAGCAGAAGGACGTGAGGATGTTGGTTGATAAAAGAGCCAACAGTGTGTGAACACAACCCAGAGAGCCCCAGTCGCACCCAGGGCTGCATCCAAAGCAGCGTGGGCAGCAGGTCAAGGCAGGGGATCTCTGCCTCTCTGCTCTGCTCTGGGGAAACCCCCCTGCAGGGCTAGGTCCAGCTCCGGAGCCCCCAATACAAGAAGGACATGGACCTGTTGGAGCAGGTCCAGAAGAGGGCTACAAAGATGCTCCAAGGGCTGAAACCCCTCTCGTATAAGGACAGGCTGAGAGAGTTGGGGTTGTTCAACCTGGAGAAGGAGAAGGCTCCAGGGAGACCTTCTTGTGGCCTTCCACTGTCTGAAGGGGGCCTGCAAGAAAGCTGAGGAAGGACATTTTACAGAGGCCAGTAGCGATAGGATGAGGGGTAATGGTTTGAAACTGGAAGAGGGGAGATTTAGATTTAAAGAAAGAAATTCTTTACTCTGACAGTGGTGAGACACTGGCACAGGTTCCCCAGGGAAGCTGTGGATGCTCCATCACTGAATGTGTTCAAATCCATGTTGGACAGGACTTGGAGCAACTTGGTTTAGTGGGAGGTGTCCCTGCCCATGGCAGGGGGACTGGAGCTAGATGATCTTAAAGGACTTTTCCAACCGAAACCATTCTGTGACTCTGATGATATATTGACTATTCTGTTATAAAGTGGCTATCTAATTATGACCTAATCATTGATCACAAACAATTTGGTAACAGACATTTGAACTGTTGTTCTTTCACATTTCCCTGAACTAAATTGCACAGTGAAGATGTGAGAAATCAAGGACAAACCTTGTGCATCTCCTCACACGAGTTTTAGAACAGCCTTTGTTTCACTGTACGCAGCGGGCTGATGAGCTGCTCCTGCTGCGGTGTCACCGTGGTGACACGGTTTGTTGTTCCTGGAGTGTGTTATCTGCTTCTGTGCACTTAGATAAAAAGAGAAAGGGACGTAGAGTAAAACCTGTCCTGTGGGAATAGCTGGTATCGATTGCCTGGTAGAGGTGGAATTTAACTAAAGGTCAAATAAAATTGTACAGGAATCCACAGAAGGGACAGCTGAAATAGGACTGAGAGCTATTTCTTTTTAGATTTTATATTGCTTAGGGAAAAGATACCAGAAAGTCCAAACTAACCAAAATGAAATATTAACCAAACACAGCCGGCAGCCTTCTGCTTTTCTCCCCTCAAAAGGCTCAAGCTGCACCGTGCTGCACAGAACTGATGCTTTAACCAAAGTGTAGGACTATGGATTTAGTGTTTATCCTGAATTACTGGGCAGAAATTCCCAAATTGTTGCTGAGGAATCCATTTGATTGCGTTGGACCAGGCTGCCCAGGGACGTGGTTGAGTCACCATCCCTGGAGGTGTTTAAAAGCTGTGTAGATGTGTTGCTTGGGTACGTGGCTTAGTGGTGCACTTCGTAGAGTAAGGTTAGTGGTTGGACTTGATGATCTTAAAGGTATTTTCCAACCTAAATGAATCTATGTTTCTATGAAAAACTTCATAGTTTGAAGTATCACCAATTATCTCTCATTGTGCTGAGCGTATTTTTTCCCAAGCTTTTCTTCTACACTACAAGCTGACAAATGATTTTGAAAGTAATACTGTTTGAGGTGGATAACCCTTGTGCGTGGGCTTTTTTCTCTGCTTCAGAAGTGACCTGAGTGGTTTTGGTAGCCTGGGAGGGCATGTAGTTACTTATAAAGTATTTTCTGTTGTTAAAAGAGGAGAGGAGCTGCTGTTTGGCACAGGAAATCTTGCCCTCTTTTGTAGCAAGCCCAGAGCTTTCAAGCTTGATAGGACAAGACGAAATAGCCTCAAGTAGTGCCAGGGGAGGTTTAGGTTGGTCATTAGGAAGAGTTTTTTGGCTGAAAGGGTTGTTAAGCAGTGGAACAGGCTACCCAGGGAAGTGGTTGAATCACCATTCCTGGTTGTGTAGATATGGTGCTTAGGACCCATGGTTTAGCAGTGGATGTGCAGAGTCAGGTTAATGGTTGGACTCAGTGATCTTGAAGGTATTTTCCAGCCTAGATGGTTCTATGATTCTGGTCATCTGAACCACTTCTTCCTCTCTTCAGTTTTATCAAGTCTTTCAGGATGACATTCATGACTTCTTTTCTTTGGTTGTCACTGTCAAATGCTATTAGTGGTAGTTAATGAAGATAAGTCTGTACAAGCGTCCTTGGAGCAAGCATGGGAGTTTCTGAATAGCTGGTTGAGTGCGTAGGCAACCAGCCTGTCACTTCATCCATTGTGGCTCATGGATCTGCTTGTCTTGGCTACTGAAAACCCAAGCTGGAATGATCAGCGTGGCACGTTGGACTTGTGTCTTCCACACGTAAGATATATGGTTTTGTTTGGGTTTTTTTTTCTAACTGGCATTCATATATTAGTCTGAAATTTCAAGTGCCTGGCTTGTGGTGAAGGAAGGTGTGTACAGTAACTAGCAGATTGCGTATGGGCTTAGGCAGTGGACATTTTACAAGCCCTTCATGCATTTTCTTCTTTCAGACATCCTGGAAAAGGTTGTGGTTTGGTGTGTTGGACCTCAGTTGTCTTTATGAGGATAACAGGGTTTATTTTCTTTAGCTGCTAATAAAAAACTAAAAGCACTTCCCTCTATGTACAATGAGTGTGGAGATGTTCTTGTTTCTGTAGTACTTATTTTAATCTCATGACAGATGAACTTCTTTCCTCTGGCTATCTGAAACAGATTAATGTTTCAATGAACTAAAAGTTGTAGGTTTCTTTGAAGCATTTGACAAATATGTGTAATTTTACCTGGGTTTCCAGAAATTAGGTCCTTCACCAAAGCCTTTTCAAAGATTGTGGGAGTAAGTGTGAAAGTTTTGCATGCATAAATAATTGAAAGATATTAGGAAGCTGAAGAAATGATCAATTTACACACACAGAGGAAAGTCATTAGTGGTGTCCCGGAGGAATCTTTGCTGGTCTTTACCATGGTGGGTGAGTAGTGAAGGTGCTGGTGAAAATTAATCTAGGTACAGTGATGTGTCTAAGAGATTTTACTTATTTTACTACAGAAAATGGTCTCCAGGTTGGCTAATGCCACGCAGGAATAAGATTTTAAAGTTATAGTAGATAGCTGCAAGAAACACAGGCTTGATGTCTCAGTTGTTCTTTTTAAAAATAAGGGAGGGGAGAAGGAAAATGGTATTGTGGAACTGGGGAAATAATGTTTTAGAGTAATGTGATAAAGAGCTGTGAAATCCTGAGTGCCATGGAGAAGACAGAAAAAAGGATAAACGTTGGTGATCTACGTCATAAGAACTAGGGCTATCAGATGAATGGGGAATTAAACACAGAGGCACTGCTTTGTGGAGTATGTAGGCTGAGAGGTGACCAAACCCAGGAAAAATAGGAAAGTGGGAAAATACCCAATGAGAGCTGCTATGTCCTGAAGACACCTACTGCTGCTAAAGACATTGCCTCTGGCTCAGGGAGGCCCTCAAGAGGAAATAATTCACAGTTGTGAGAGTATTCAAAGAGAATTGTAGTATGGTTTGGGTTGGAAGGGACCTCTGGAGGTCATCTAGTCCAACAGTGAGTAGAGATATCCTCAACTAGAACAGATTACTCAGAGCCCTATCAAGGCTGACATTGAATGTCTCCAGGGATGGGGCCTTCACTACCTCCCTGGGCAACCTGTTCCAGTGTTCCACCATCCTCATAGTAAAGGACTTGTTACTAATGTCCAAAGTACCACTGCAGCTCACCCTGTTCCTACTGCTTTAGTCTAAGCATCTGCAACAGCCATGAGCGGATGGGATCTTGGGTTAGACAGACCTTTGGACTTGACCAAGACAACGCTGGTGTGTTCCTGGAACTTGCTGGTCCCTTGTTCCACCTCCACACCAGGTCAGTTTGTTAGTGTTGCTCCAGCTGCCATCTGAAGGCTCAGAGACTCAGGTCTTGCTAAGTTGCGGTGGAGGAAACTGCGAGGAGCTGTTGCTGCTTCTTTCCAAGAGAAATATGAAGACTTTAGTCTCTTAAGTCTGTCATTTGGCTCTGCTCCCTAGGACAGGTTTGAGGAAGGCAGGGAGCTAACATAAGGGAGCAGGAGATAAGCACTCCCTTGCCCATGTTAGCCTTTGTTTGGCTTTTTCCCTCCCTCAACCTTTCATTTTGACAGACGTAGGTAAAAAAGAGGGTTCTTTTAGGTTGCAGCTGGGCTCTGTTAGAGCCATGCATATGTGGTTTTCTTGTTTGAAATATTTCACTCCAGCATATGCTTATTCATCCTGGTGTTTTCTGTTACAGCTTGCTAATAATATGTTGCTGAAAAAAACCCATTATCTGTGATGCTCTTACATTGAACTTGATGGATGGGAGCTTAGGAAATGAACCTGCAGTGTTTAGAAGGTCCTGTCAGGGTTTTCTGTTCAGTGTCCTTTTCCTTTTTTTTTTCCGGAACTAAGACAAACCTTCCAGGGCTTGNTAATGTCCTTTGAGAACAGACAGTGCTTATGGCTTTTGAAAAAATTGTGCCCAGTGTGGCAAGAGCAGAGATGGCTCCATGCTGAACTGCAGGGGCCCTCCAGCAAAGCTACAGCCTCCTTGCCCAGAGGTCCTCTGCACCACGTTGCTCTCTAAAAGCTGGAAACGATATAAAAAGAAACCAAACAACCCTTCCACCCCCATCCCTCTACAGCCAGCGTCATTACCTCCTTGTTGCTACAGCCAGGCGTTTAATTAGTCCATGCAAATAGCCCTCCTTTGATTAGGCCTGAAGTGTGTTAACGTAATGGTGCCGCTTCTGCTCGTGCTGTGCTTTTTCTTCAGAGGATGTTCAGCTGTTAGACCTATTCATTGTGGTTATGACTTGGTAAACAAATTAAGAAACAGTAAACTGGTAAGTTCTAGGGCTTATTTTGGCTTCAGAATGGCTGCTATTTTGAACACAGATCCTATCCTGGATTTCTGACACCAAGTGACACAGCAGGAGGGAGCATCATTCTGTATGACTTACCTGTTAGTGGTAGTTCATGTGGAAAAAAAAGGATTTATTCTCTCTTATCTTTTAGCAGGTATAAATACTGATACTTTTTCAAAATCAGAAATGTATATTTTAGTCAATAAATGACTGTGTTTTGAGTAACTTAAGTTTTTCAGGGTTTGAAAACTGAACCTTGGGCAACTGACGCTGCTCAGGAAGCAAAGCAGTCTGTCGTACTCCTGGCAGTGGCGATAAAGCAAACACTGAAATGTTGTCATAAAAAGGGAGCAGCATAAAGCCAAATAACTGGCATTTGAGCTTCCAGAAATACCTGCTCTGGGCTATCATCAAATGTGCGACTTTTTGAAACACTTTTGGATGAGTAAGATGCCACCTGTTTGCTTTACTAGCAGGAAATTGTAGATACTGAATTAATTATCGCTAGCTGGGATTCAGAGATCAGTGGTGTGATAAAGCACAGCTATTAGAGAGCAAGGAAGAGGAGGTCATTTAACCAAGAGGTGAGGATGCAGTGTGTGAGATATGTGTGTATTGTATTGGTGGTTTCCTCTTCAGAAACCTAAAGGTGTCACTTCTTGTCTTAATTCCACGTGTATAGATATCGCTGTCTGTCCTGATCACTCCTAGAACCACTCTCCTTGTAGTCCAAGGGCACAGGAAGGACTTTTTTCAAGATATTAGACTTGTTTGAGATCCTGGATGTTCTCAATCTTTGTTCTTCACAAAGTTAAGACTGGGAACCTTCTGCCAAGGATTCCCTTGGTCACCGATAAAAAATCTTCATTTTCCCACCCAGCATTCCAACATTTGCATCTTTCCACAAGACTGTAGCACCTCTTCTAAGGCACCTTTGCAACTGTTCAGTTTTTCCTTGGGGTAGATGAGCAGCAGTGCTTTCCCCTTCTCAGCTAAGCTGTGACCCCTCACTGCGATGTGTGTGAGTGTGGAAATGGCTGCTCTTGGATAATCCATTAGCAGCAGTGGTGATGAGGTAATATGAGTGTTTTCATAATTTGTTCTATCTTCACGTTTAGGAAGGTTTTCTTTACTTTTTGAAGTAAGGCTGGAATGTCCTTCAGGCAAGTTTTTGGGGACTGTTTTGTTGAATGAATTGTCCTAGATTCCAGAATCCCACCGTAGTAGTAGTTAGAAGAGAGTATGTGGGTTAGAAAGGAGAATGGCTTAGAAGGGACCTCTAGAGATCATCTCATCCAACCCCCCTGCTCCAGCAAGGTCATCCAGAGCAGGGGGCCCAGCATCGCATTGTCCAGGCAGGGTTGGAATCTCTCCAGAGAAGGAGACTGCACAACCTCTCTGGGCAGCCTGGGGCAGGCTCTGCCACTCTCACACCAAACAAGTTTCTCCTCCTGCTCAGATGGAACCTCCTGGGTTCCACTTTGTGCCCTTTGCCCCTTGTCCTGTCTCTGGGCACCACTGACAAGAGTCTGGCCCCATCCTCTTGCCCCCTTGGGGGCCCTTTAGTTCTTGCTCAGCATTGCTCAGATCCCCTCTCAGTCTTCTCCCTTCTCTCCATGTTGACGTGTACACCTAAACAGCATTTCGTGATCGGTTCTCTTTTATGCTGCCTTTGAGCTTCTTGTGCTTTGAGCTGCTGCTGCTTCTTGTGCCTTTTCCTGCTCCTTTGCCTCCCTGTTTACCTCCTCTTCATGTGCTCTCTTTCTCTGAAACATGCAAACCAGGTAAAAGTGTGTGATTAATGCGCTGTTTATGCCCTGGGTTAACCCACCTGCTTTATTCTTGTTTCTATTTTCTGAGCTTTCTGGGATGAGGCAAATCTTTCTGTGTTTTTTGGCATCCTGCCGCTCTTATCCCAACCAGGGAGTCGGGAAACTGCTGTAGTATGGATTGTAAATAATTGAGTCTTTGATGTTCAGGTCTTTTATTTGATAAGACTTTTGTCTCGAGACCAAAGTTTAATGGAGAGCCAGTAGAGGCTTTGTTAAGTGAGTTGTTTTATGCCAGAACTGTGCTGTCTGTTTTTCCTCTGAGAAAGTATTTGAGACCCTGTGTCAAACTGCTGTGTGTGGTAGAAAGGTAGGTCTCTTTTTGATCTGAAAAAAAAATAAAATAAAAATTTAGTTAAGAGGCAGGTTCTGATTTGAAGGGCTGGTTAATGTACTGGCTTGCATTGAAAATGCAGTCAAATATTCTCCAATGATTAAAATTATTAATCTGTCCTTTATGTTTTCTTGTTTCAGACAGTTCTGTAATCATGCTGAATAGAACTGACTTCACAATAGCTCTGTCTGTGCAAATCCTAAGGTTTCTCTGAATCTCATTTCCTTCATTTGTATGGCTTAGCATCTATGTCATTTTCATAATTCCCCTCCGCGGTCAGCCCATTATTAAAATTGCCCCACTGTCATCATGTGCTCTACACTTGTCTTGATTTCTGATTATTCACTTGATTAGGTGGGGTACTTCAGCACTGCTGTGTTACAAATACCAGATAAGACCGTTCTGGGGAAGGAGGAGGAATACTGTAAGATGTTTGCTGCTGCTTGAGATAATAAAATCCATGTCCACTCTCATGTTTCAGAATAAACAGTGATAGGACTTGTTCTTTCTCCCAAGGAACAACTGATAGGACAAGAAGGAATGGTCTCAAGTTGCACCAGGAGAGGTTTAGGTTGGATCTGAGGAACAGTTTCTTCCCTGCAAGGGTTGTTAAAGAGTGAACCAGGCTCCCAGGGCAGTGGTGGAGTCCCCATGATCCCTGGAGGGGTTTCAAAACCGTGGAGCTGTGGTGCTGAGGGACCTGGTTTAGTGGTGTCCTGACAGTGCTGGGTTAATGGTTGGACCTGATGATCTTAAAGGTCTGTTCCAACCAAAACTGTTCTATGATTCTGTAAGAAATGCACATCATAAATATTAATGCCAGAATGAACCTAGAAACTAGGTGTGCCTGTATATACAAGACCATTATGGGTAGAGTTTCTAGCTTGGGTTCATCTGATTTCTCAGGGCTTTCTCTGTTTTGCTTCTCTTGGTCTTCTGTTAGTAATAGCTTTGCGTGTCTTGGTCATCATCAAGATCGTCGCAGCCTTTTGTGTCCAGGTACCCTGATGTCACTCTCTTTAGAGCTCTACATCTCTGCTCTTCAGGCTGTCTGCCTGTTGGATAGAGACTGTTCCCTCTTTGTATCTTAGGACAGGTGGCAAGATGTCTGTTGTTTTTGAAGGTCAAGTGAAGGCAAATCCATCTTGCCCATTACCATGAGAAGTGACTGATCCTGTAAGTGAGTGTGGAGAAATGAAGTGTAATATGCAGAAACTTCTACAAGGGAATTGACTTGGTACAGCGAGATCTTTTAACATATTAAAAAAGAGACGGGAACAACATGTTACCCATTACATTGGTTTTCAAAACAGGCATAGCAGAAAATTATTGTCGGTGACCTGAATGGTGTCTAATAGGATTCTGTTGGGTTTTGCCTCCAGGCCTTCTGTTTAATACTTGTGTTCAAATAGTAATTTCTGAGGCTTGGCAGGAGCTATCAATACTAGAGATGGGCAAAGAAGGGATAAATCTGTATTCCATAGTCAGCTGGGTACAAGCAAGCCGTGTCCTTTCTTATGGGAAAACGTAAAGCTGTTTTTCTAGGAATAGTGCAGGATTCTATTCTAAGAAGCAGCGAAATATCTAGAAAATATTTAGAAGTTAAGTCTCATTATCCTGAGCTTTTTCTGTATGATTCAGCGGCCAAATTACCCTTGACTGTATAAATAGTGGAAAATTGGAATGGAATAGGCAAATCATGCTCCATCTGGATATAGCACTGGTGTGTCTGCAAAGTTCTGTGGCTGTTTTTGGTATCAAAGGCAACAAGAAGAATGCTTAAAATTGGGAGATGGTGCTAAGAAAAGGTATGAAAGTGACGTAAGCGTTAGAATATATGCACTTCATGAATAGTATGCAAAACTCCTTGAATCTAGTCTGACACCCTGATACCTTCTAGAATGGCAGCATGGTGGGACACAACTAACCTAGGAGATTTCTGGAGTGCATTTTGATGACATTTTGAAATAATTGACTCATCTAGTGCCTAGGAAAGGTGTTTTCCTGTATCAGCTACTCGAAGAGAGTTGTTTGAGGGAGGAATGTGTTCTTGGCTGCAATGATTCTTGAGATATTAGAGCTTACGATCATGAAGAATGTGAGTAGCAGAATAAAGGTGTCAGAATTCAGGGAACCAAAAGACAGAATGCCATGGGAGGATGCTGCGAAGGGTGAATCAGCCCAGGTGAGCTTAACTTTACGTTCCAGGACAACCTCCTCAAATTGTGAGAACAGCGCATCCTGATGTGCAGGAAAAGAGCAGGCACAAGAAGTCACCAGCTTTGCTTAACTCCTTAATAGAGAAGTCCTGGTGGAGCTCAAACATGAAAGATGGACTGTGTGTAGAAGGTGAAAGGAGATACGGGATACCCACGAGGGATACAGGCAGGCAGAGGACACGTTAGGAAAATTTAGCTGGAGTTGAAACTGCAGGGGTTATATGGCAATAAGAAGGGCTTCCAGAGAGACATTGTCAGCAGATGAAGACAAAAGACAATGTGGGTCTGCTGCTGGTTGAGGGAGGCAGCTCCGAGATGAAGGACACAGAGGACGGCTGAGGTATGGTGTGTTTCTTTGCCTTGGTCTTTGTTTGCAAGATCTGCTCTTCCTAGGTGGCGATTTAGGGATTAGAGGTAGTGCCTGTGGCAGAGGATTGCATTGGACACCACTGGCAAATTGGCCACGTGTAAGTCTATGGAAGGGAATGAGTGAGGCAGCTCCATCTCACCTTGGAGAGACCGTGACAACCGAGAGGTGCCCAGCAACTGGAAATATTGTGTCTCTCTTCAGGAGGGTGAGAAGGAGAACTGCAGGCTGGTAGTTGATCTCTGACAACATGATGAAGCATGTCTTTGTGGAAGCTGCTTCCATGGTTGGGAAGGTGGCTTCAGCACAGATTCGCTAGGGCAAAAATATGCTTTCTCAACCTGCTAGAAAGGTGGGAAACCACTGCGTTTCCAGTGGGCAGTTACCATGAAATCTGGGTACCGAAAGTTTGAGCTGTAGAGAAGCAAAGCCAGTCTTGAAATAGCCAGTCTACTGTAAATTGTTACATAAATCACAGATTAATAATAATAATTTTTAAAACAATCTGACTTGATCTGCAAATCAGGACCAGATTTCAAAGGCTTTCTCCACTAAAAGAAAGTGTTACTCTGAAGCATACGCCGCTTTGTCTTTTCTTTTTCTCTGCTGACCACTAAATATCTGTCTCAGACCTTGACTATGCTTTGAAGTAAGAGATCTTGCCAATTTGATTTTAAAAAATATATAAAAAAATCAGTTTTGGTCTTGATGTAGATCCAGTATTTAGGAGATAACCTTTCACGTAGTATTTTCTGCCCGTTTCAGGTCTCTAAGCTCCCTCTCAGAGCTCACAGTTGACTTGGTCAGTGCAGGATGTGCTGGCTGTGTGTAGGAAAATGTTGGAACTAAATGGTGAATACTGACAGACTTATTTTTTAAAAATTAAAAATTGAACTTAGTTGTATAATGCAGCTTTGTGCTGCATAATAGTAGTCATCGGCACAGCTTTTATGGGTGCTATTTGATAATTCCTTCCATAAAATGACAGGTTATATCAATCTAGTGAAGCTTTTAATTCACGTCCGCTTCCGATACTCTCTGTTTGGCTTCATAATTTATAATCTTGCAATTTGTGCCTGCCCTTATTTGGTTTCAAATGAAATATATTGGTTGCAAACACTGGGTTTCAAATGAAATAGTCTGGCTCATTTTGCAAATAGGAATAAATGTTGAATATCCAAACAAGTGTTTAAAGTCTGGAAGTTGAGAAAAGGCAAAAGCAAAGTCAAATTTCACTCTCTTTATTCAGGAAATTATGGAGATGTGTTGGCAGAACTACCCTCCACAGAAAGTTGACTATGCCACACTTCCTTTCTCTTTTCCAGTTTGTTGAAAGGTGTCTGTGGCCTTTATTAGATATGGACTATGCCATCCACACTTTTATTTTTGTTGAGAAAATCAAAAGTGACTCTGCTTTGATAGCTCACCACAAGTCTTTGGGACTGCTGAGGAGAGCTGGAGGACCTGTGGCTTGGATTGAAAACATCATGTTTCTTACAGAGGATGGTGATTTGATGAGGCTCATGACTTCTCCTGGAAATGCCATCTGTTTTGGGTTCACCCTTGTTCTGCTTTCCTGGTTATCATTAAGACACTCTTCTCTTGTTAGCCTAGAGTTGGGCAAGTATAGGTTACCCAGGGAGGTGGTGGAGGCCCCATCTCTGGAGACATTCAGGCTTGTGAGGCTTTGAGCAACCTGCTCTAGTTGCAGATGTCCCTGCTCACTGCAGGGGGTTGGACTAGATGGCCTTAAAAGGTCCCTTCCAATCCAAGGCATTCTATGATTTTACCAGCCATTCTATCGCACTGAAATCCTGTTGGTGCCCTTAGCAGATGTTTATAGTTTAGAGTCTATTGGTATTCATTATATTCTGCATTTTATATCTTGGCCATAAATTAGCTCAATATTTCTAACCTAATTGCAGGTGCTTAATATGAGCATGTACACTCTCATGTGATGAGTGAGTTCTCTGGTACCTGTCCCCCTGACTCCCCTTAGCTAAAATTTCTCTGATTCTTGCAAATCACGCCTTTAAAAAGTGGGTGGTTTTCAGTCTGATGTTAATGAATCACACATTGGCGATGTTTTCCCTGACGCGATAAACAATTGTTCTGTTCATCTGTCAGATTGGTGAGCCGCAAACTCTGAAATGTTTGACATGGTTTTTGTTGAGGTTTTGGTTGTTGTTTTGGGGGTTTTTTT
>WEIS01077971.1:18338-39520 GCA_013389965.1 Todus mexicanus | reverse complement strand
TTTTAACTGAAGGCATTTTGGAGGCAATCATGGCTGGCTTTAAATCCTGAACCGAATACAACACTTAGCTCTTTCGAAAAAATTTCTAATATCTAGAAACAGCATCCTACTTGTTGAGCTTGCTCCTTTCATTACAAGAGAGGATGCTCTATGTATGGCTGATTTACTTCTCAAGCACCCTGCCAGTTGCATTTCCCAGAGGATATGTGAAAGTACAGACCTTGCCAGTGAAAAATGATCGTTTCTCCATAATTTCTGGAGCTGAAGCAACAATCTGTGTCTTAAAAGACACAAGCCTGCACTTTTAGCCGTTACTAATGCCATAATGATTGACTCTAACATGATTGCACCAAAATCACGGGGGAGGTTAAGTTGAAGTTCAGGGATCCTATGGGCTGGTCTCATTGCAGATTCTACAGGAATAACTCTTAGCAAAGTCAGACTGTTCTTTTTATTTTTTTTGCTGCAGCTTGTAGGAGGTTTAATTTGGTACATGAAGAGCACCTTCTGGTTGAGTAACAGGCAATTGTAGCAAAAATGATGGATGGGAGTATCTGTCTGTCTTCGTTATAAGCAATTTGAAGTCATGGGAAAACAACATGTAGCTGATAAATTTGAACTAAATAGTGAAAAGTATGGGGAATGTTTTATTTTATTTTTTTTTTAGCTAAAAAGTCATCTTGGTGTTTATAGCAGCGGAATAGTGAAGAAGCAGAAAAGTAGATATGGGGCTTGATAACAAGAGGCAGTCTCGGTAAATATCTTTAAAATATTCGGACCCTTTTTAATGATCCCTTAGCGTAGCTCCTAGAAGCTGAAGGAGAGATTTCCATGCAGCCATAACTCCTTGATGGTTACACTTCTTGCTCACTGCTGACATCAGACGAATTCAGAACAGGAACCTTAAAGGTGAAAGCCTTCATGCTCCTCTCCCTAATCTTTTAATCCATTCATATTCTTTGACCTCCAGTATTAGACCTCCCTTATTAAATCCACCTGGGCATGGTAGATTGCTTTCCTCCCCAGAAGAAAGGAGAAGAGCTATTTATGAAAGTAAAGGTGAAGAGGACTGGTAAAAGAAAATGAGTTCTGTATGTGAAACTCTATAGAAGTTTTTGTGATGACCTGGGGCTTCTATTTCGGGGCTTTGAGGGGTCGCTTCTGCTTGCAAAGTTGTATTTTAATTTTCAAATATTTTGTTTTGTCTGTTTCTTTGTTGTGGCTATTGCTCTTAGCAGCGAGGTTCTCACACATGCTGAATAGTAATTTTTCTCTTTGGGGGTTTTGCTACCTTGGGGCTCCAGGATTATTTCAGTAGAAAATTTAATTTCAGCAACAACAAATAGCCGTTGAGAGAGGGGCCCCCACTGAGAGGGGCTCATCCTTCACCAGGTAGAGTTGTCTGTGATTACTGGCTGCCTTGATTTGATGTGACTAACCAGACGGAAAAAGGGTTATGCAAAAAATAGATTTGGAAAAATTCATGAAGTAGATGTCTTCAGAACGGATTCCTGAGTGGCCTCTCCCTAGAATGGAGCAGCTGAATAACGGCACTGCACAGGGGCAGGCATGAAATAGAAATGTAAGTTT
Organism: Todus mexicanus; assembly: GCA_013389965.1. Lineage (NCBI taxonomy): Eukaryota > Metazoa > Chordata > Aves > Coraciiformes > Todidae > Todus > Todus mexicanus. The sequence continues at coordinate 37,930 of WEIS01077971.1, read as the reverse complement.
GTTAATTTTTGACTTGAGATTATTTACTCTAGTCAATAATAAACTGAGGCCTTAGTAGATGCAGAACTGCCTGTAAACGCTTCTCATTCTGTTTTGCAATAACACAAGACGACAGATCAGTTTTTGAATGTGTGTTCCCTGTTAAGATGCTGAGATCACTGCTTAAGGTAATGCTGGTAGGTTTCTGAGTGACCTCTTTTAAATACTCTTTAAAAGGATCAAAGGCAATTGTTTATGCTATGTTTAAATCAACAGCTGTGCCCCCACCAAAGCTGTCCAGCATTCTTTAGCCCTTGCATGCTTCATGCAACCGCTTTCTCTCTAGCAGGATAAGGACAAGTGTGAGGGGCCTCCCCTCCAGATACCTTTTCAAGATGGTAGCATTCCTTCATCTTCCTTTGAGGGAGCTGTCAGAGATCTCTCCTTCTGCTTGAGTGATTCCATGTATCTCCTCCGTGAAGTGTTCGTGGCAGTTGAGATCCCGTCCTACACTTCAGCCTCCTCAATGCTCCAGACCCTAGGGCTGCTGTAGTGCTTGTTGACCCTCTGCACTGACAGTCGTTTCACGTGGTAGGAAATTGTTTCTTCCTCTTAGTTCTGAAGCACCTCTGGATGCTGTGTTGGGCCAATTGCATCGAGTAATGACAACTCTGAAAGCAGTAGAGACAAGGGGAAGTACAATTCTGGCTGCAGGATGCAGCAGCGTTACCCAAAGGCTGTACCTGCCAGGGTTCTACAACAGTCAAATGTGGCCTCTTGCATGTGGGGTGTGATTACAGGCTGATAAACAACACCACATCCAGTTTCATGTCTTATCCTTAAAAGATGAGAAGCATGTGCTTTCCCATATGGTGAGCGGTAGAAACAGGTGATGGTATGGATGGTGTGAACACCTGATGTCAGAATATTGCTTACCTCATGTGTCTGCAAAAGGGCGCAGGAGATTTCGAGGAAATGAAAAGCATAGAAATAAACAAGTAGTAAGTAAGTGGCTGGCACTCCTAATGGGGAGAGCAAATCTGCATTAAAAAGGGGCTTCTCTGCTTGTTTAGACAACACTACTTAACCCTGAACAAATATTTAGATACATTATATTCAATAGTACCTTTTTCTCTTTTTTCTTTTTTTTTTTTCTTTCTTTTTTTTTAAATGAATGGAGCTATTTGCATATCTATTTTATTGAAGCTCAGCATTCTCTTCCATGGAAACGTTCCCCTCTGACAGGAGTGAAATGCTTTTACCTAGACACCAGCAGTACAGAACAGCTTTTTGTCATAGGGTCCCTTTCCTGAAATTTTCCAGTGCCAGTTTTTAGTCCTTCCTCAGAAGCTTGGTGCCAATAAATCAAATCCTTCTTTCATTTGATAAACAGAAGTCGCAGCCCGACACGTCTCTGTATTTTGCACTTGGCTGGCAATCTGCCTTGCACTTCTCCCACCCTCACCCCTCCCTTCTGCAACTGTCGGGTTGTATTTAAATGCCAAAACCCCAGAATTAGTTTTGCACATCAACGCAGACTTATAAGGCTATTTGAAGTTAAAGCTCTTTGCCAGTTTCCATTTTCTTCACAGTGTTCCCTTCCGCTTCGGGTTTGAAGAAGGAGAGAAGAAAAAAAAAAAAAAGTTATTTAACAAAACTTGATCTGTTTGAAACTGCAAAGTCCAAGCTGTCCTTCCTGTGCTACTGCAGACAGCATGAGAAATGAAGGCTGAAGGGCTCGGCCGATTTCAGGAAAAAAATGCCCCAAAAAGGTCAGGAAGAAATGGGAGCCTTTTCATTTTGTGCTCCCCGGGTGATATTCAATAACTCTTTTGGTCTTTATACTGTAGGACATAGGCTCATTTGCTCAATTTGGGGTGACAGCAGCGTGTTTTGTCAGAACATAGCTGGAGTTTTAAATGAGGACGGCATTCTGAGGCAGTAGGAAACATCCTTTATCTTAGCAACAGGAGGGCATGGAAATGCAAGGTTTTTTGGCAGCAGTCGTATAAATCTAGTGTTTTGGAGGGGCTGACCCTGGCCGTGTGGAAGGAGCGCTCAGCTTTCCTTTGACGGTGTGATTTCCTGCTCCATGGTGGAGAACTTGTCTGGACGGGGTCCTGAAGAAAGCCTACATCAATTACTTGAAAGGAAATCAGCTCTGTCTCCAAATGCTTGGCAGCAGAAATATTCATTGTTAAGGAGGTTATAAATATATATATGTATACACGCACACAACCCTAATGAACTCTCTTCCATTTTCCAGCGTTTGTTGTTTCAGTGACACCCGTTACTACTTGGGCTTAAACTTCTGTCAGTGCTACCTTTGTGTAAGGATCTTTCCAAGGGGCTTATAACTTTCTTGAAAAAAAAACAAATTCTTGAACTTCAACAGAAAACACAGGGTCTTAGTTTGGAAGATTACTTTTCAGATAAAATAAGCTTCTTTTTTTTTCTTTCTTGCTTTTTTTTCTTTAAGCTTTTGCATTGTCATATGTAAATAAGAACAAATCTGTTCTCTACTGAGAATGTTAAAATTTACTTTTTTTTCCCAGTTCACTGAGGTCAAGTATATTCTAATTTATTTCCCCTTGAATTTTTCTGTCTTTCAAGTCACTGCCACAAATATAAGCATCTTTGGATAGTTTAGAAAATATAAAAATGGTGAAGTGATATCTTTTTGGAAAGCTGCTGCTGTGTAGTAACTCTTCAGCAGCTGTTACATCTTTTGTGTCAATAATCCTTAAATTAAAGAGTCATTAAGTACTCAGTTACATGATAGATCACAATGGCTCGGTGTAAACCTATTGTGTAAATCTGTAGAGAGAGGCCTTTTGTTTGTGTAAAGCATAATTCTGAGCCAGAGGAGTGCCTAAATATGTATATATATGGCGAGTTCTAATGCTTCTTAATGACTCATTAGAATTTATGCTTTAAAAAAAACCCAGATACCTTTCTCCTTTCTATTCTTTTCTAATTAAGTAAAAAAACCCCCACCAAACACCCATGCACATTGTTAAAGGTTTTCATGGTTCTTTTGACCCTTTCAAGCTTTTGGATCAAAGTTCCATGGCCTTTTTTTTTTTTTTTTTGTGGTTTTTCTTTGGTTGGCTTTTTTCCTGTTGTTTGTTGTGTTTGTGTTTTTTTTTAAAGTGTTTAGTATAGAGGGGGTTGTACTTAGCTGTAATGCATAGTTAACTGTATTGCCATGCAAAAATTGAACACACGGCACCATCAAAACATATAATGAAAACGAAAATGCCCTGGGAGGAGAGAGGAGTACAGCAGGCAGTGCTTATATGGGATATTTTGCTGGGAATTCATCTGAAGCAACGGCAAACCTGAAACCGCGCGTTGCTGACAGGTCCCATTCCTCCCGCAGTCCTGGTGGGGTGGTGGGCGGCTCCTTGCCGTGGAGCCCCTGGGCTCCCTCGGAGGGTGTTTGCAGCCACGGGAAGAGGGGCAAATGATGAAATGGGCGTGTTGCAACGTGCCACGTAGATGAACGCTCGTACATCTGAGTCTCGCAGCAGCGGCCCATCCTTTATCCTCTCCCATCGTTGTCGTCCAGCTTCCCTTGCCTAACAGGGAGCGCAGGGCGGTGTGTGCTGCAGCCGGGCTGGGTTGGGCGAGGCGAAGCAGGGCTGTGGGAACATGCCGGTTAACTCTGCCTGCCCCACCAAGTGGCCTCATTTCCGCATGTTCCCTCCCCTCTCCATCCTCTCGCACGTATTTCAATACTGTCCCAGACCATATATGCCTTGGAGAGAGGTTAATTTCCAATGTAACACCCACAGAGAAATTCATGTCCAAAATATGTCCTTCTGGTGCCAAAAGAAGAACAATAAATGACTGGGAAGAAAGGAAAATGTATTTCCAGACTAGACAAAACTCACCTCCCATCCTTCCCCAAGCAAAACCGCATTGCCATTGCTCTTTGGTTCCTGCAGATATTAGGGAGAGAAAATGTCAACATGGGGCGGGTGTTGCTAAAGTATGGAGACTGATGCCTGAGCGGGGGAAATGATACACCATTCTTTATAGTGGTTTTTGTGGGTCATCTGAAGGCATCTTGTGAAGGTGAGGGGTAAATAGCTCAAGTGGATAAGAGCAGTGAATGGCACAAGCAGGTTTAAATTCAGGCCTTGGTGGTGGTCTTGGGCGTAGAAGCCCATTTCAACACTTGGTTGGGAAAGGCACAGGACACAACGGTGGGCAAGGCACAGAGCTTGGCACCAGGATGATGTGTTGGAGTGACCTGGCTCCTGGGAAGCGCAAAATCTCCCCAGCTTCCCCATTGCTGTGGTGCTCCCCACTTTGGGGGCTTCCCCAGTGTCCCTTCCTGGCAGGGGTAACTCCTTGGGAGGATGGGCTGCAGGGCTGCTTTACTGCTGGGGCTGCAGGAGCTGTCAGAGGAGAGCCACCCCAGTTTGCAGAAAAGACTGGAGCGTGTCTGAAATTGGCCTCACTCTCTGAATTATTGCATAAAAAGGGATGATTCCTGGCCTTCTTCACTTGAAACTTAGAGATTCAGGGAGAGGAAAGCTGGGAAGAAGCCTCTGCAAGTCTCTCAGTGGCAGAGCCAGGAACAGCAGCCAGTTGTCCTGCCTCCCAGTTCCTCATGTTCTCCCTGCTTGCTCCCTTCCTAAGGCACAGCTGAAGACAACTCCATCGGTGCTGGTTAGACAGAATTTTCAGGAGTAAATCCAAACCTCATTTTTTTGCCAGAATTGTTTAATGTCAGCCGATCTGTAGTATTTGGATTTTGCAAATCTACCCATGGTCATGGCAGAACCACCATGGGATCTGTGAGATACCCACGGGATCTGCTCTTTTCAAGTTTTTTCCTTTTTTAATTTATTTTTATTTTATTTTAACTGGAAAAGGAAAACACTTTTTGTTTTGCTGTTTTACGGGGAGGCTTCTAACTGGTGGTTGGGATTTTTTGGTTTGGAGTTTAGCTGTGTTTTGTTGGGGTTTTTTTCAATGTACAGAGAAACGGTGCTCTGGACCGGCATCTGTTTTAAGTTAGTTTTTGACCTAGTAAAAAAAAAACTTCATTCATTACATGGACAAATTGCTGATATCCAAATATTTTATTTGATTAATGGACTGAAGGCAAACTTTTCCTTCAAAATACTGCTGTTTTTCTTTAAAAAGAACACTACAAAGTGTGAGTGGATTTTGAGTAATCAGAATGTGGTTTAGGCAAACAAAGTTTCCATGCTTTTTATTAATATATTTATCACATGCAGAGTATAGCTTACAGAGCCTCTCTGTAGTCATGATTCATACAAATACGAGTTTTATTTTGTGTAACACCTCTTAAGGAACCACTTTTCTTGCCATTTCAAACCCTTTCTATTAGACACTTAATTTCCACTTTGTTTTTCGATCCGAGTTTCTGCAACTCTTTGAAAAGCATGAAATCTCTAAATGATGGAATCCGAGCAGTCCGCTTTCAGCCTCCCCCCTCCGATGCTGGGGAAACTATCTGAATACACAAAATTAGAAAAACATACACAGAATAGTTGTTTAAAATTCACAGCTGTCAACATCGAGTGTTTTGTGTAAGAGAAAGAATGTCCGAAACATTGAGTTAACCAAATAGCTGCAGATGGATTGGCTCTCCCCGACTTCTCCCTGGGCATTGTCTGCAGGCTGTCTGCTGGCCTTCATTTGCATGGCAGGACAAAGGTCCTCTGTTGGAGACCCTGCTCAGCATCTCCCCAGGCTTTGCCTTTAAAGGGGCCTTCCTGGCCGCCGTGGCAAAGTTTTCCCTGCACCGTTCTTTCGAAACCGACCGAAACCCAGTTTTTCAGCGTAACGTTGCGGCATGAAGTGGGGGGGTTGGTTAGAATGAAGCTGGTTGAAGACATGGGGGGCTCTTACTTTAAGGAGTTACTTGAAGAAAAGCTGCATTGGAGCAAGAGTGGTTGTTTATACGAATAAAGTTACTGGGGGTATTCGGATTGCCAGCTTTTTATTTATGCTGTATGACATGACAGAAATGGCATCAGTGAACATCAAGTCTCAGAATATGTAATTTTGTATGCTAATTATAGCCCGACTTTTCCCACCAACACTGAGGAAATGCATTATTTATCATTTATTCTGCTTCAGAAGTCATAAAGCACCTTTAAAAACAAACAACTGCAGAAACCTGATTACAAATGTCTCTGAGAATCTGATATATCATAATTAAACGATTAGTGGAAGCATCAACTATATTTTGTCATAAACACTATCCTCTAGTATTAATTAATTATGATTAATTTTTCTTCCTCCTGCCCATTTCAGCAATTTTCTGTGGCTTGTATAGCAAAAGGGGGTTCTGCAAAGACTAAATCTAGGGCGCCGGAATCACCTTCTGCAAATCTTAGTCAGGTTAGAAGTCTGTAGAGAAGCTTAGCTCTGCCTTTCCCCTTGTTTTAGCAGCAACTCCAACTTCTATTACAACAGCCAAAGGTTTGTCAGCATTTGCAAAGGGCTGTTTTCAGAGATTTACACCTTGTTGCAGGCTGAAACTTGGCAAACAGGATTGTTGCATGCCTGAAGGGATTTACTGTTTAACATGTCTGAATATTAACATGATTAAGCAAAAATTGGATGACTTTATTAAGCATAACTTGATTAAAGGGTGATTAGTCATTTTTATATTTGAGAATTACAGTGCCCTGCATTTGGTGCAGCAGAAAGGGGGTTTTGAAGCTCTGGGGGGTTTTGCTTTTGTTTAGAGCATGTTCAGTTTGTGGCAGTGCATCCTGCACGCAGGGAGCAACACCAGGGCTCAGATTAGAAGTTGTCACTTTTTTTTTCACGCATATTTCACCCCCCTCGAATGAAACTGATCCCAAGAGGTTCTTCATATTTTACAAGTCCTAAGACTCACTTAATATAGATAATTTCCTAAAAAATGAGAAATGTTTGCACGAGCAAAGCCTTTTCCTCAGCTTCTAGATGTTTATACAAATGCACATAAACATCCACAGTGGTGACTTTTCAAAGTGCAGCACTGGAACCAGCTTGAGAAAGAGCCCAAGCTGCTGGTTTGGACTCTGCACCAGGAAGGTTTTGCACTAACTGGTGTTAATTATACCTCAATAGCTAGAACAATTTACAGTATTAAGTAGGATGCAGAAAAATAGGTGGTGGTCTCATTTAAGATTTTTAAATTTTTATTATTATTATTTGATGGCAAGGGGATTTTTTGTCCTGTTCTATTTCACTAAGTGTATTTGTAGACTTCACGGCTTCGAGCTCCAGTGTTTTGCCACTTGCTTGCAGAGTACCAGGCTTGTGCACTTTTTGTTGGTTTCAGTGCTGGAAGACACAGGCTAATAAAGATCTCCTGATCTACAGTAAAGCAATGATGAGTAAATACAAAACTTGAAAGGCATTTATTCCCTTAAAATATGAAGCAAACCCACTGCAGTTAAAGCCTAGTGAAACTCTTGTTACAGTGCTTAAAACCAGCCTAATTTAAAAGCCCAGTTTCAAGAAATAAACAATGAGGCTAAATAATTTAATAAAAGTAAGTGCTGAGAAAGACACAGTATTGATAAATTTTTATCATTACATGTGCCATTGAATTTTAATTAGAATTTAGCTATCTTACATAGTAATTAACTCAAATGAGAATTCTGCACAAACTGCTCTAGAAAAGGAGTGTTCATATATGCTAATGACTACTATGCATGATTAAACATTGAGAAAATAAACTCCAAATGTATGCTAATAAATGGCAACATTTTCTGTCTAGAATTAATACCTAACAGAGGAATGGAGAGATGTTTCAAAGCGTGTGGTCATTGGCTAAGTCAGCACATTACATTTCAAAATTTAGGGCCCTGAAAATGGTGTCACCACAGTCACTGCCTTCGAATGAGCAGCTCCACCAAGATATGGAGCTACCTACATAAGCACCATCCTGCTATGAGTTTGGACAGATGAGCTCTCCAGAGATTACCTGACCTTGGAAAATAACAACTTTATTTTTCTCACTTCAATACTGTATTTAATACTTAGATATTATATGTAGTTTCCCCTTATTATTCCTGGTCTTATTCCTGAATCTTCAGCATGTTTCAGACGGATTTCAAGAAGTCTGAAGCCTAAAACTAATTTATTCACATCCTGCATTATTATTATAGGTGGCACTGTCAGATCCTGATTAATTAAAGAGTGATTATTTAACCATTTGGTCTAGAGCTGCTGTCAGCTGGTTAATCCATGACACTCATTTCCCACCCACTCACCCCCTTTTTTATTTATTTTGGTTTGTGGGGTTTTTGTTTGCTGTTTTTGTTTGCTGCAGGCTGTCACTAGGGATGAGCAAATCCGATGGGAGGGAGAGTTGTCCCCACAAACATTTGTTCAGCTCTTGCTCAGGGAGAACCAAACTCCAGTCTGTTCAACAGGCAGAAAAAAGTTACTGTGCAGCTCTTATCATATATTTGCCTGAAGAAACAGTTTTGTGAAGTGAAGCAAGGGCGGAATGACTGTTTTCTGATGCATGTTGGACAAGAAAAATTAATCTGTGCTTGGTACTTGTTTTGGCTGTGCTTCAGAAGGCATCTCTTGTGATGTCACCTGTAAATAGCTGAGAACTTTGACATTGGCTCTGTGTGAGGCTGTTTAAATAAGTGCCTCATTTATAGAATCCTGCTGCCTGCAAAATGGCTCCAATGGTGTTATCCCCGTGCCTGAGGGGAAAGTTAAATAATGAAACCCCAAAGAGTCTCTAACTGGAGAGAAGGAACACAGGAGGGAAGAGGAAGAGAAGGGAAGGGAAAGCTGATCTGTAACAGCGCAACCTCATCCCATCTTCTGATTGCATAGGACTCGGTAGTTTGCAAAACAGAGCATGAAGACTTAGAGATGTGAAACTTAAATAAATACTGTTGCTACTTCAAACTAAGCATGCGCTTCTTTGCTGCTGGACGTCTTCAGCATTCTGAAAGCAACTGAAATGTTTGGTCTTGCTTTGTTAATTATTTGTAATGAGTTTTTTTATAGATTCTGGAGATCTGGAGAGACTATGTTAGGCAATGTCAGAACCCTGCATAAAGCTTGCACCTCTAGTGTCTACCTATCCCCACAATGTGTACGTACGCACAAGGTAATTATGGTAATTCAATGTCATTTGGAAAATTTGGTACTCTATTTCAGATTCCAGCTTATAAATCTAGAGAGCATAGCCTCCATTAATACATGTTTGCTGTGAGATACTCCATTGCACAGCCGTGAGTTTGAACACAGAGGAGGTGGTACAGAAATTATTTTAAATGTACTTTGTTAAATCTATCCTTTTAGCACAATGGAATCTTTTTATTTCAGTCCATAGTAGATTGTGTGTAAATACAAATTCCCATAGCCTAAAGCAGTGCTAGTCAGTGGGTTGCAAGTTGTACCCCAGCAGTGCCTTTATCACACTGGGTGCTGATAGCTCTTGTTCAGTACTGGTAATCTAGAATGCTTGATGGTATCTGCAAATTATTTCTGCTGTTGAAAATAAGAGTGTTCCCCAAATATTCCATGAGCAAGAGCACACTGGATGAGTTTATGCATTGTATCGTTGTTTGAGCATTGTGATGTTAACCACAAGACAGGACATTCTTTTCCTCCTTAAGACACTCACTGTGACAAGGGAGTGGAGTAATAATCATTGATGGCACTAGAGTTAGCCATGTGCCAGAAATACTGACCCTCTTTGATTGCCTGCAAATCAGCAGTGCTGACTCAGCAACATCTGCTATCGTGTTTTGGATGAGGGTTCTTGAGGGGGACTGTTTGGAAAAGAAAAGGAGCCCGGCAGGAATTGCAGCTACTGACTGCAGCGTGTCAGTGCAGCTTGTGCACTTTTGGGGTAGGCGCAGGAAAATCAGCACCAGGCACTTTACTGGAGGTGTGTGCAAACGTGAAGAGCTCTCTCCTGTGTGCTCCACACAGACCTTCAGGAACACAGGACACATACTATCCAATCACTGTTATTGATGGAAGTTCCCTTTCTCAAGAAAATGATCAGTATGATTTTCTGACTGCGCCATATACCTGAGGACAAAGGTTCTTGGTAACTTTTGGGAAGCTCTCTGGCTTTTCTGGCCTCACAGATATGAAGTATCAGTAAGGTCAAACAAAAGTCTTGGTCAGCCAGTCTGTTGTGCATCAGGTCTAGCCCTGGCTGATGGCAGGTGAAGAGAATATGTTCATGGTGTGGTACAGTGCCTCCTGCTTGCGCTGGTGATTTTTAACCCATGCCAGCTGCACTGTGAAGTAGGTGACTATTAGCTGTGCACTTTCATCCCTTTCTTGGCCCTCCTGCAGGTCTTTGCTGTTACACAAATGGGAATATTTTCCTCTTCTGTACCCTTCATTAAGGAGCAGGCAGAATTTGCAAATGCAGGAACTGCATTTGGACAATTACCTGACCCGCGGTTATAGGAAACGATGGATTTCTTGGGGCAGCCAAAACTGATGGCTTTGACTAGAAGAAGCACCCTTAGTAGAGGGACTGGTTTTCTTCTAGAAACTGACCTAAAATTGATAGTTTTTGAAGGGAGTCCCTGTCTCTGTGTGTGTTTTTGCTTTTTTCTTGCATGTCAGAATATTCATTTGGAACTATCCTGCTCAGTTATTGACCCAGGTGCATCTTAAGGCATGCAGCCATCATTTCAATTAATATGCATACTGCAGCTGGTAGTTGTACTTGCAACTGAGACAACTCTATTTTGAGTTGCTTGAGCACTATAGGTATAGTGCTCTGTATTCATGGAGTGGTTCAGACTGATTTTCTGTAGAGCAGTCTCAAGGGTTGTTAGATTTTGAAGGTTTTTTGAAAGAGATATTTATACATACATGTACAAAAATATGTGCATTATAAATTTTCCTCCAGTGCCAGTGACTTTTGTTTCAATTTGCTACTCTTAAAGTTGTAAATGCAGCTCGTCTCCAGTCATCCCAATGAACTTTTAGGTGCTCAGCTCAGGCACCAGCAGTTACGCAGCCACAGCAGCCCAGAGCTCTGTCAAGACTCAGGAGCCAAGTTGCAGTCAGACACCACAGCTTCTCGTCAGCTCTGTGCTGATTTTGCTGTTACTGGGATCATTCAGGGTTTAAAGCCAGCTCGGAGAAAGGTGCTTGCTGTGTGTGACTAAGAATAGTTTATTTTTCGCCCTGTACATTATAGCCCTAACACTTCCCTTAGCACCACCTTTGTGTGTATTATTTAACAAAGTTCATTTAAGTAGATTTTTTTTAAAAAATATACAGTTATGGATCTTCCTTTTGTTGTACAAAGCCTCTAATTTGATCAGGCTCATCCTTTGAGATAGGTTTTTGATTATCTAGTACAAGCAGCTCACTAGTCTTACTTAAAATTATATACTTGAAATAGACACGTTCAAAATAGCCATTTGCAGTCATAATTGAATGTTGAAAGTATCTTTTTATATATAAATTAAATACAAATCCATGGAAATTTTACTCATATTTCTACTGTTTTAAATATAATTTCTGAGTGACTTTGTCCATGGTTTCTGACAAAGACTTAAAATAAAGACCAACACCAAATTCCTGAATGTGTCAAACAGCTGTTCACTATGAACTTTTTTGTTGCTACAGAACACACTTTGCTGTTATTCGTGATTTTTTTGTCTAAACTAGAGCAACATATCTTGAATTTTAATTTATTGATATGCTGGAAAAAAAAAAAAAAATTGCCTCAGTTTCATCCATCATAGAGACAAAAGGTTTACCAGTGCCAGACCATAGTAGCCTGTTCTCTTAGGTTCCATCCTCTGTAAGCAAGAGAATACAAGTGTGTACTTACTAAAATGACGGTTTACAAGCATCAGGTCAAGTAATCAAAATGTTATAGTGTGTATTTGCTACAAATGTAAATATATTGAATATATTTAACTGTGTTGCTTGCAATTAAAGTAACCCAACACCATCTTCTCTGGATATTAATGTCTAAATGTTTTGAGTAAAGCTATAATAATTTTTTATTTTTTATTTAATGTGATGAACAACAGTCTTAAAACTAATTCTGGTGAATTAGGAGTTATATTTCTGGGGAACTAACTACCACTATTTGACTGCCATTGTAAAACTTTATTAGGCAATACATCTGACCTCAAATTGGAAATTTGTGTTGGAACCAGTTTAGGAAATCATTATAGCTCTGTTGTTAATTTTATATTTGTCTAATAAAACACAGCAGGAACTACATGACATGTGTTAATGCAACCAATGTTAGTTTCTAGACATGGTTTTAACTACTGTTTTCTCTCTTGTACAGGCACAGGATAGGAGGAAACTAAACAATTTAGTAATAGGGATTATGTTTTTTATTTTATTTGCTAGCAGACTGCTGTTCTGTAGTTTGTGACTATTTCTGCTGGGGAGGTCAACGTTAATATTATCAATTATATATTTGTGTATAAATATGTTTGTAGAGAAAAATATGTGTCATCATGATGTTAAAGATACAGATGAGATGAATACATTATGTTGTTTTCCAGATTACATTTTGTCTTGGTTTTGGGAATGATCACATTGAAAATGGGATGAAGGAAGACTGGCTAATGTGAATGCAGTTACAGAAACAGAAATAACAGTATCTGAAGTACGAGGAAAACTTGAAGGCAGAATATGATCAAATTAAGGATGCTAGAGAAGTCCTGTGCCAAAACCTAGAATGAACTGGTACATCATATTGCAGATCTGGTAACATAAGATTCTTAGTTACATCACACAGAGGGAGGACTGGTATAAATACAGAATAGGAAATATAGCAGTATCAGTGTTTAAAAATACAAGAGAGAATTAGAAGGTATTTGAGAAATCACACTGGTTTGAGGCAATCTCAGTCATAAACCTGTTTAAAAAACAAAATTTGAGAACAGAAAGCATAATTGAAGGTATTGAATTAAATGCAAACTAGGCTAGAGTGAGTTTATTTGTGGTAGACAGTGCCAACCTTACCTGATCTGGAAATGCAGTAAATCCTGAAAATGAAATAGCTCTGATCTGTCTGCAAGTCAATAGAGCATGGTATGTTGTCCCTTGAGAAGCATGGAGTTATGATGGTGAGGACAAGAGATGGTATGAGCTCTGTAAGGTGAACAAAGGATGGGTGGATGAGGGGCTAGAGAACACCACTCCTCTCCAGTACCAAAAATCTCCAGCCCTATGATGACTGGTGGGGGGGCTGGGGGACAGTAATGCCATGCAGGGACTACTGACCCTGTGCTACACTTACATAAAAGCACTTCTGTATGTCCTGGCCTCAGGTGGGGGTGTCTGTTTTGGGCTTCTTGCTCTCAGAGGACTTGGCTTTACCTTGGGAGGCTTCAGTCTGCTCAAAGCTGGGACAGGTCTGTCCCAAGGAAGCGATTTTGTAGGTTCCATCCAATCCAAGTCTGCATTTTCTCTCAAATTGTCAGTGTTGACTACTTTTACCCTTTTCTTTAGCATGCTGTCTAGCCCCATTCAGTTAGAGCAGTGAACCATGATTTTTCTCTTCTATGGATGTTAAATACAAAAAAGAGGTACTACACATTTAATGACCTCTGGTTATTGTATGGCTCATCCTGAGCCCTATCTTTAGCTCTTCTTGTCCAGATTATCGTCACTCTCATTTTAATAGCCTTCTGGCAGCTCATAGCATGAGTGTTGGTTGGCTGCCATATTGATCACAAGAAAGAAAATTTCCATTCGTATATTCACAGTTTGCTGCCTGGTTTGCTGTCTCCTTTCTTTGCGTTACCACTTTGTGTATGCTCAGCACTTCTAAATGCTTCTAGATTCAAAGCCATCTTCATTCATTTGTTTGTTCAGTCATTCATTCTTATGGATCCAGAAGCATAGTTTAAGGTACTGTGCTGGATTCTGTCTTTGTAGAACCTCGGCCCATTTGAAATAAGGAGTTTTTCCCAAATGAATAAATGTATAAGCCTGACAGTAGAAGAAGCGTGGACTCTATTGTCACCTTAACCCTTCTGGGGTCAGTAGGAAGCATTAACAGGGCTTGTTTAATTTATGTTACTTAGAAGGCTTTCTTATCCTTGTTGCTATTTAGAAAGTGGAGACATGAATACTGTATTAAGAGCACTGGAAAGAATGCTCCACAAAAATTTCAGCTGTTTTTGAGATTTTTGACTCATTTGTTTTTCATTTGTTCAGATTTAATTCTGTTTTTAAAAGGCTTGGTCTTTACACAAAGGAAAAAGAAGGGAGGAGGGAGAAATGTACATTGACATACTAAGTGAAAAACCTCAAGAAAAATTACAGTAAATTAAAATTTATTTCCCAAGGGATAGAACATATTTCAGTGGGATGAAGGAAGAAACTAATAGACTTTCTATGAACAGCCATTTTTATTTAAAGAATAAGCTTTCAGGCAAATATAATTCTGCAGTCTCCTGAGGATAGCCTTTTTTTTCTTGTTAGGAATAATACCAATTAAAAAGTGAACAATTAAAGGCACTGGAAGTTTGCAAGTGTACGTTTTCTGCAGCGCCATGCTTTCTATCATGCCGCTGCTCACCTACCATGCTTTGTACGGCTGGTGTAGCACACAGTGCATCTGTGCATCCAGTCTGCAGACAGTAATTAGTTAACGCTGCCAAACATAAATGAATTGTGTCTGTTATTCTAAAGTATGCACTAACAAATCAAACCTTTTGGGGGTATTTTATAATCCTGGAAGGACGTAATTTGACATTTTGGTTTCTTCTCACCTGTTGCTCTCTTTCTGAGTATGTCTTTTGGAGGATGGTGAAGGGGTTTTTTGTCTAACTCCAGATAATGCCAGTGATCTCACCCAGCACACTCAGACTGACACCACATGTGAGAAGACAGTGCTGCAGTGCATGGGTAGAAGGGAGCAGACAAGTTGTCCTGGTTTGGGTTAGAACAGAGCAAGTCCATTCTATGATATTTATTTTTCAGCTAAGTCTGTCTGAAGTTAGCAGGATGTTTTTGCAGAGAATCTGCTTCTAGCAGTGATAACGCTCCATGTTTAGAGTTAGTACTAAGGATTGGTGTGCAAACCAAGGTCACTGCTAGATTTTGTGTCCCACACTGGGGGGTGCAGAAAAGTAAAGGCTGCACCTTCAGGGAGGAGCGACCAGGACAGGTGACCCTAAATTAGCCAACAAGTTATTCCATCCCATATACGCCATATTCGCTGAGGAATCACGAGGGTCTCGACCCTTCTCTCTTGACCCTTTTGCCATTTGCCCTTCATCTTTCATTTCCCTGAGCTCGAGCTGCTCTCTCAGCTTCGGGACTCTTCCTCACTCAGTTTGGCCTTGGCAGCTTCAGCTTTGCCCTGAGGCCTCCGACCCCGGTCTCAGCCCCCGGCTCAGGCCTTGGCTGGGCCCCAGGTTCTGGGCCGCATCCCTGACTCCAGCTCCCGGTTCCCGGCTGCTGCTGGGCCCTTCCACAGCATCAGTGGGGACGGTGGCAGATTTACCAGCGGGGGATTGGGTTCGATACTTGTTTTGTACATATTTGTATATATTTACTTTTCATTATTATTATTTCTTTTTTTTTAGTAAAGCTGTTCTATTTTCCTTTCCTAATCAATAAGTCTCTCTCCTTTATTTCCTTTCTTCCCTTTTTGGGTGGGGAGGGGGAGAGAGCGTTGTATTGCAGATTTGGCAGGTGCCCTGACCCCAAACTGTGACACAAGTGAAGAACTTAAACCAACTTTGCTGCCAAAGAAGATGTAGAATGAAATGATGCCCTAAGGAAAACTGTTGTTTGCAGGGAAAAGTAATCACAGACTGAGTAGAAAATTTGGGTTTTTTCAGCCATTGCAATTTCCCCATCAACTTTTTCTAACTCACACTTTTGCATAGTTGCTGTCTGTCCTCAGCTCTGGTCAGCATGGAGAGGCTGACACCTCGTCCCCTTTAGCCTCTTTTCCTGCTCCACAAGTTTTAATTACTTTTGTCCCCTCAATTTTTTGTGTTGGTAACAACAATGTAGTTGTTAGATGAGCAGTCCTTAATCTGCCCTAAGCTTCATGTGTTTCTTAGACCTAATAAAGGGTTCTCCACTTGAAAATGCACCCGTCCCTTTTTAAATATATAATTTGTTCTCACAAAGGATGCAGTTTCTTCCTTTAAACCTAGTTCCTCTCACTACTGTTCTCATCAGGCATCAACTCCCTGAAAATAATATGGGTGATACGGACCATCCTACTTCCTAAAAGACAAAACCTCAGTTTATTAAAAGAAGACCCCAAACAACTAATATCTTCCTTGTTTTATTGAGGAACAATAGACACTTCAATTCTTTAATTTCCACTGGAACAAGCTGAGAAACTGCAATGTTCTGGAGATGTCTCCTAGCTGTTAATGATGGGCACTAGCTCACGGGAGCTCATATTCTTTGTTGTATGAAACCAGATCCCTTTTGAAATGCTTAATTACAATAATGACGTGATGGTTTACTTCACAGTTTAATTATTTATCCACCTCATTATATATTCCTTTATGTGTACTTAGATATATTTTTCCAGCTTGAAGAAATGTGCCTGTGTGCTCCATAAGGGAGTTTCCTTTGGGGTACAGGGAATTATAGGAAATTTACCTCAGTATTTAGTTCTTATGTTTATAGTTCCTTCTGTTTGTAAAGGCAAAGCTACTTGGTCTGATTTATGATGGCAGTGTGGAGTTTTGGGACATTTTTGTTCATTCTAACCACACCGTTCCCAAGTCCTTGACAATTTCAGTTGCATTAAACATTGATGGTACCATCATTTTTCATAGATCTCCTTGAAAATCCATTTCTTGCACCAAAAAAAAAAAAAAAGATGATTTCACAAGATTACATGTTTAGAAAGCTGAATGAAAATTCCTGTAGCTAATCTTGACAGTTCTAACTTGGAGAAAAGCCAGTGCCCCAGAACAATGCACAGCCAGTGCATTTGTAATATGATGCAGAAATCAATACACATGATCAGATTTTCCAGTCCACCACACTTATTTCACAAGCCCGTCAGAGGTCTGGATGGGGGCATTCCCCATGTCAAGGAGACTTTGATGGCCAGAAGCTGGTCAAGGTGATGTAACTGCCTCCTATGCAAGTCATCGTATCCCTTCATTAGGGAACAAGGCACCTAAAGCGTGCCAACACTAAGGCTGGATCTGTCTTCCATTGCCCAAGATCCTCTCCATGTCTGTGCTTTATTGTGGAGGTGATGCTAGTAGCAGAAATTAAAATGTGTGTCTTAGCTTAAACTTCTGAAGAGCTAACTAATGCTGAATGCACATTCTTCTCCCCAACAGAACAGCAAGTATCTATCAGTCATTATTGCACTTCCCTCAGTAATGCCGAGATGGTGCCTTCTGAGCAGAGACAGACTAGTGCAGTGACTTCCCTTGGTAGGGCTCCTCTCTAACCCACTGCATAGTGTGGGGTAGAAGAACTTGTGCTAGTTTTGGCCTGCTCTGCTCTCAGCAGAACCTGTTAGCTCACATACACCCCTGACCTGAGGTGGAACACTGCTCTTGGTTCCAGGAAAGGGAAGTCTGCTGACTTTTCTGAACATCTGGTAGCCCGACTGGGACACCAGAGGGGTGGTTATTGTCTGTGCACAGGCATCGTATTGTGTGAATTTGGGTAATGTTGGACTTCCTGTGCTCATGCAGGTCAAATGCTCACGTGGCCTATGCCAAGCCATTCAGACTGGCAAGTCCAAAGTGTCCCTGCGGTGCTGGCAGCCATCCTCACTAATATGCTGCCTAAAGGTATTGGGAAATGTTCTGCTGAAGCTGGAGCTTTTGTGAGAGAGATGATATTTTATAGAAGGACAAAGAGTTTTGGGGAAAAGACTCTTGCAAAATTTAGCTCTGTTTTTTCATTTGCTTGTCTAGACAGCCAGGGTACTTTGCTTTGGACTCTGCGCAGTTCTGATGGATTTTAATCTCCAAGCTAGTTTTGATTCCTGGTCACATTTATGACATATACAGTCTTAGCTTTTTTTGCTTCTTCAGGATGCATGCATCCATAGGCTTGAATGGGTGTAGGAAAGATAAATGGCTAAGGGAAAAGGAAATTAGTTGGAATGTTCTTAGAGCAGGAGCAAGGAGACTATATAAAGGCAGACTGTGTGCCAGAGATAAAAACTAAATGAAAATTAAGGCTCAAGAGGAGGCCTGGCTGACAGGGGGAAAGAAAGTCCAAATATGTTCAGATAATACCCAACAGATGAAATGTAAAAAATGCTCCATTAAATCCCATTTCCCCCTTACTTTGATATTTTAATTTCCCATTTCACTTTATTTTATAATTTCCTTCTACCATTCCAATGATACTGACTCTCTAGTGAAAACCCACTGTTGCAAATCATTCTCCCACAGACCCAACCTGTAGGCCGGTCATATTTGGTGTCTATCCATTTAGATGTTGATACCTATCAGAATGCAGAGCTGGCACAAGGGTTCACGTCACCTCATAAGTTTGAGGCCAGAAGTTCAGATATGGTGAGTCAAAAACAATGAGAGGTACGTGTTCTTCAGAAATATAAGGGCGAAAGTGGGACGTACAAAATGCAGACATGCTTCACATCATCGTGTGGCACTTAAATATCTGTACGAACAGCTTCAGTTGCTTAATTATTTTCATTTTGTTGCAAGTTTCTTATATGCAATGATAATTGGTCCACTCAGGTTTATGCTGTTGTAGGCTTTAGTCCAGCAAAGCACTTAAGCATTCGATTAACTTTAAGCACATAAGTAGTCCCATTGCTGGATTGGGGCCATAATAAAGGAAAAGAATGTTTCAGGAGAAATGGCACTTCTTGGGGGGCCGGGGGGGTGTTGGTTTTTGTTTTGTTTCAAGTGTCAACAGCACAGTTTATTTAGCTGCCTTTTAGACAGTAATCTTATTAGCAAAATTGGCAGGATTAAGAGGCTATTAAGCAAAATCTGTGTGTTTTCACATCAGTTAAAATCTGTACTGTATTCCTTTGGAATACAACTACTCTGTTGTGCAATAACTGGATTTTAATGTAACCAAGTCACTTAAGATTGCATTAAAATACATTTATTAAATTACTTGGCTGCTTTAGGCTGGTGGGTTGGAAGATAAAAATGCAGAGAGGCTCTTTTGATTTTGAAAGACTATTTTGTAGGATTTCTTGCAGGTTTTCTTCATCAATCAAATTACATTTGTTTACCAAGCAACATGTAGCCAGCGTTAATTTTATGGACATTCTGCTGGGTCCAGAATGAAGCCATCTGTCCCCAAAGGTGGCCAGAGTAAGCAGTCTGTCTGTCACGTTGGTGTGCTCCAGCCAGTGGGGACAATGGTTGTCTTCAAAGTTTGGTTACTTTATTCTCTTCCTGAAGGCAGGAAAGCCACCACAGAGGTTCTGTCTCTCTACTTTCTGCATCTTATTACTTTCAGGTATACATTTTTTACTATGAAAAAGCTAGTAATCAATAAGAGTTATTTTATCTATATGTGGGAAACTCAGTGCTCTTAATGAGAAAACTTTGTTAATATCAGGAAATTAAAAGCTGGCAGCCAGAGAGAACAGATATCAGAGCTTTTTTTAAAAAAAAAAAAAGTAAAAATAAAATAAAAAGATGTCT